>CM038726.1:38117870-38126277 GCA_021613375.1 Megaleporinus macrocephalus | reverse complement strand
TCTGGAGTAGTGAGCTGGGAGTAGTGTTCTGGGAGTAGTGATCTGGGAGTAGTGATCTGGGAGTAGTGTTCTGGGAGTAGAGATCTGGGAGTAGGGAGCTGGGAGTAGTGAGCTGGGAGTAGTGAGCTGGGAGTAGTGGGCTGGAAGTAATGATCTGGGAGTAGTGAGCTGGAAGTAGTGATCTGGGAGTAGTGAGCTGGGATCTGGGAGTAGGGATCTGGGAGCAGTGATCTGAAAGTAGTGATCTGGGAGTAGTGATCTGGGAGTAGTGAGCTGGGAGTAGTGAGCTGGGATCTGGGAGTAGGGATCTGGGAGCAGTGATCTGAAAGTAGTGATCTGGGAGTAGTGATCTGGGAGTAGTGAGCTGGGAGTAGTGAGCTGGGATCTGGGAGCAGTGAGCTGGGAGCAGTGAGCTGGGAGCAGTGAGCTGTGAGAAGTGAGCTGGGAGTAGTGATCTGGGAGTAGTGAGCTGGGAGTAGTGAGCTGGGATCTGGGAGCAGTGAGCTGGGAGCAGTGAGCTGTGAGAAGTGAGCTGGGAGTAGTGATCTGGGAAGTAGTGAGCTGGGAGTAGTGAGCTGGGAGTAGTGTTCTGGGAGTAGAGATCTGGGAGTAGGGAGCTGGGAGCAGTGATCTGGGAGTAGTGATCTGGGAGTAGGGAGCTGGGAGTAGTGAGCTGGGAGTAGTGGGCTGGAAGTAATGATCTGGGAGTAGTGAGCTGGAAGTAGTGATCTGGGAGTAGTGAGCTGGGATCTGGGAGTATGGATCTGGGAGCAGTGATCTGGGAGTAGTGATCTGGGAGTAGTGATCCACCAGCCACAGGAAGTTTCCTACATTCACTTCATCTTGTTTAGAAAGAGTGTAAAGAACAACAGACCACAGAGGACAAACAGCTCGGAGACCCAGAGTGCGATGGCGTCCCCGCCAGCTGAGCGTTAACAATGGAGCGCAGAGTGAACACAATGGGGTCCCAGCAAAGACCAGCAGCGTCACGCCAACTAATCACTGATCAATACAGAGGCCGAGAGAAAAGAACAACTGAGTGAACTGAGGCTGTTCGGGGGACCCGGGAGCAGAGAGTGGGGGAGGTGAGGCTGAGCGGCATTAGAACGAAGGAGTTCAAGGAATCTGGAAACGAGCCTGGAACTGATATCTAAAGCTTCAGGCCAACATTTTACATTCCACTGAACATGACCTACTGGTTTCCAGTAGCTGTGAAACAGCCGCTGTCCGTCACGCGGTGAAATAAAAACATTTAAAATTCAATTAAAAAAATTAATTCCCCCTCCGGTATGAACTGTTCATATACCATCACACTGTAGCAGAGCTGACAAACAGCTGTAACGCGTCAACAGGAAATGATATAACACTGCCACTAGGAGCGCTGTAGAGCACCGTGCAGAGCCAAACGGCATATGGGGTACACCTCGCTAGCTAGCCAGGTAGCCTAACAGTCAGTCAGCTACTAACCATCATACTCTTGTGTTATTGGTGCAGTCAGATCTGTTCACAGTGGAGGTGAATGGAACCAGGCGTCCACCTCTAAAAGCTCCTCACAGAAAGTTCTTAGTTATTTCATAGTCAATACAATGTGTATATTTATGTTGTAGACATGCTGATACAATATGCTTGACAATATTAAATTTGAGTTGAAATAAGACAGAACCTGTAGTGCCTTGAAAATAATTAAAAAAAACAGTAGTAATACTATTCATACTGCTAATCAGAACTAAACCCAAATATCCAGCTGTTCAGGTGTTTCTCTGTTGGGTAGGTGTTTGGTTTAATATGTTGTACAGATATTCATGTATTTTGGATAAATGTAGCTATCAATACAGGCAAACTGTGAAATACCATAAAGTTCAGAGATCTGGAGAGAAACTTGGACGCTAATGGTCCAATAACGTAGGTCTGTTAAGAAGAAATTGAGAAACACAGTGCTAACGGCTAAAAACACAGCCCCCTGCTCTACTCTGGAAAACCCACCACTCAACCTGTAATAAGGCTCTTTAACATAAAGGCTTTCATGGCAATTAACGTAAATCTGACCAACATAAACATTTATTCTCTTAAAAACTCCAAGAACTAATTATACTCGCTTTATAATTAAATATGGAGTCAACTGGGGACATTTAACCTGGCTAAATACCTTATGCTACCAATATAATTCCTTGGGTAAGACTCTGAACCTTACCTTCACCTACCTGTGTACAGGTAGACTGTAACACTACCTTCACCTACCTGTGTACAGGTAGACTGTAACACTACCTTCACCTACCTGTGTACAGGTAAACTGTAACACTACCTTCACCTACCTGTCTACAGGTAAACTGTAAAGTGGAGCTTTAGTGTTCTAGAATGGTGGACTGGCAGAAGGTATAAACTAGGCTGTTGGCCAATCAGATTGCAGGAGGGGTGGGGCACTAAAAATCTAGAAGCATGGACTGACTACAGAAAACCAATTATCAGCCAATCACAGCCCATGATGGGTGGGGCTTCAGTGTTCTAGAATTATGGACTGGTAATCGGTATAAACTTGGCTGCTGGTCAATCAGATCGCAAAAGGGGTGGGGCTTTACCAATATGATCTACTAGCCAATCACAGCACACGAAGGGTGGAGCTTTAGTGTTATTAGCTAATTGACAGTTACAGTTCTAGTGTTGTGAATGTTTTAGCTAATCAGTCATTTCTGGCTTGTGCTTCAATAGTTACATGTAATAAAACAATTAAACTGTTAATTTTATTTAAATAGCAATTAACTGTCAGCTAAAATTTCATGATCGTGACTGACCTATAAACTAACATTTCTATTGGAGTTAAAATGATGCATACAAACATATAAACATGTATGTTTTAATCTGAGCAGCGATGATGTTCCCCACACGTCTTAAGCACAAGTTTGACCTATTGGCCCCATGATTAGCATTCTGGCTGCGCTAACTTCGCTCCCCAGAGTTCATCGGCGCTACAAAGAGAACCAACATTAAAACCGTTCAGAACAGTGAAGCAGCCCCAGATGACTCATTACATATGTTCTGTTTACACGTCCTTAAAATACAAACAGCAGCACTTACTGCTGGAGAACATGCTGTTCCTGCATTAGCGCTCCAGAGTTTCTACAATCAATGTTGTTATCTCGCGCAACCTTTCAATCCTGCATACGAGAGCGCATTTCACCTTTAATCCATTAAAATCACTTTAAAGGACCCGGAATGAGCAGAAAGTGAAAAAAAGTGAAAGAGTCCTTTGAGAAAAGGCCTCAAGATTCTTCCTCTAATTAGCAAGTGCGGCTGCCTAACACTTAAAAAGCAAAATGTTAGCATTCCGGAGAGGCTTTGTTTGGAGAGAGAGAGAGAGAGAGAGAGAGAGAGAGAGAGAGAGCCAGGTCAATAACAATGGCCCTTTGTCTGCTCCCCTCATCTGTCATGGACATAGAAGATCATGGTAAATTCCATGCATTTCCATAGCCGTTCTCCACCAAAAGCTAAGCCAGATTTATCTGCACCTCAAAAAACACACAGTCTGCAAAAACAGCTGCGTGACTGGGCAGTAACTTGTGTTCAGAAGTAAACAAACACAAACCAGACACGAATTTGGCTAAATCTACTACCATCCATCACCTAAAACTCATTACACTCAACAATATGTCCCTTGTTTTGCTGACTGGACCGCTTTACTTCAGCATAAAGTAGATAAATACAGTCTGTGCACTGGTACATTTATATTTCTGACTAAACCTGTCACTGAGCTTATGGAGAACCATTAGCTCCATAGTTCTACTACCTGCTGACTGACTAAAACTAATGCTAACACACTTTCACTGAACCCCACAGACAAACAGGGACAAGTCGGCGTTGTATAAGCACAAAGTGCTGCATTAAAATTACATATGTGCTTCAAAACCTTCAGAATCGGTCTCAGTGTGTTGGTACAGGGAATAACACTGACCTCAAGTGAAGTTAGAGGAGTTAGCTCCCCCTGCTAGCGCTGCTACGCTAACGGGGCTTAATGGGAAACACTCTGTGGTGAAGTTGCATGTAAACATTACGTTTTACGTCAGAACAGCTTTACACATTCATATTTAGGCGTTTAAACCGAATTCAGCTCCGTTTTTAATCAATATTTGCTTAAAAACACTACAAAAGCACTGATAAACAGCTCCGATCACACGAACAGTCCGACTGGCGCTGCTGACGGTTGTAGAAAAACCGTTATTTAAAAAATTTAAACTGCTGAACCGTTTTTATATTTTAAAACCCAACCGTTCTACTTTGTAACGGTCACTTTCAGAGTGTTCTATAAACTTTAACAGGATAAACAGGTATATACTGAGCTCAGACAAGCACTGATCAATTACACAAATCAATATAGGATATGATTATTATATATTATATTTGATTATTGATTATTATACAGCATTAAAAAAATCTTACAGATTATGAAAACATTTTAATTTTTTATTTTTAAGGAAAATTAATGTCACTCTCTGATTTCATATATACGCAGTCAGAACTATTCACAGCTGTGGTGAATTGAACCAGACGTCCAACTCCCTAAAGTAAGTTATTATTAATAACACTATTTATTAATTACTATATTGTTATTATAATTGTCATTTATTATATTACTCATTATATTATAATCTTATTATTATCACATTTTACCAACAACATTCAACCTACACGTGTAGGTTAACTGGTGGCTTTGAAAGTTAATAAAATGTGTATATTTGTGGTTCCCATCACTACCACTGTAAACAACATCACCTTTGTAAACATCATCACCACAAATGTAAACATCATCACAGCCACTGTAAACAACACTTCCACACTAAACCCACTCTGAACGCGCGCGAGCCCCCTTACCGGACTTGAGCGTGGAGCTGCACCGCCACTCCGCCTCGCTCTCAAAGCATGACTCCCACAGCGACAGCGCGTACCCCTCCGCCGTCACCCACGCGGGGCTCAGCAGCGCCACGACGTCCAGGCAGAGCGCGAGGAACACGCACAGCAGCGCGATCAGCTTGAACGGTCGAAACACGTGCACCTCGTTCACGGACATCCTCGCTCGCAAGAGCCGCCGCACGTCTGTCTGGCTGGAGTGCGCGCGGCGCAGCAAACTTCAGACCGGACCGGAGAGGGGGGCGGGGGGGCGTGGACGTATTCCGACAAACCCCGTCCTACATGAGCTGAGATTGGCTAGTGCTGCGAAATTGTGATTGGTTCGCAGAACCACGCCCTTTTGCGCTATAGCCTCTTGTTTTTACCCATATTCTGACAAAGCCACGCCCTCCTGCGCTGGGACACGCCCTGCTGTTGTAGGACTTCCTACACACACTGTATGTTCTATGTTGTTCAACAAGCTTAAAATCTAAAGTGTGAACAGGGGGACAACAGGGGGACAACAGGGGGACAACAGGGGGAGCTAAATCTGGCCAATCCCAGCAAAAGAGGGCGTGGCTTGTCGGAATATGGGTGGTAATAAAAGCAGCCGTACTTTGCCGTGCTGAACGGAGTCTTTGCGCCACCCAGTGGCCAATAGTAGATAGACATCATCATCATTATCATTATTATTATTATTATTATTATTATTATCATTATTATTGGCAGTTTTTCATCTCTTTTGTTTAAAAACGCCTGTTTGTGTGCTTTTGGATCAGTTTGGATGAGAAATTCAGGATACATTTAGGATAAAATGTAATTTCTTTCATCCCAAAACTAAACAATTTTAATATGTCAATTAAAATTTACCGTTAAGAGTCAACAGACAATCAAAGCTCAATTAAATCTGATACATTGGAAGGTAAAATGCAAAATTATCCCCAATCAGACATGAAATTGTGCCAAAAATCTATTTCTTTTTTGGTTAAATTTATATGTTTACTTTTCAATTCACTTTAAATAATCAAAGCTCTCTTAAAAACACAAATATCCAAAAACCAGTGAGAGTTATTCATATTTTAGAAGCTGTTTATGCAGAAGACCAGGTGTTTCACATCACTGTAAATCCAGTGAACACAAAAATAGTTGAATTTTTGAAAATGACTTATGTTTTATGCATGTAGCTCCAAATGTCCTGCCTGTCGGTCCTCCCACAACGCCCTTATAGGATTAAGGTCTGGACTTTGACTTGGTCATTCAAAACATTAACTTTACTTATCCTTAACCAGCTTTGATAGAACCACTCAAGTGTTTAGTGTCATTGTCCTGCTGTAGGACCCACGTTCTCCTGAGATTCAGTTCACAGACAGATGTCCTGATATTTTCCTTTAGAATGCTTCTATCACCAAAGATCTACTTTGATCTCCACAGAAAACATTTCGAGGAGCCCTGTAGACTGACAGCAATGTTCTGTTTGGACGTTGGTAAGTTTCTCTTGCCATTGACACCACCGTTGGTAAGTGTTATCCTGAAAATTATAATTAGCCACTGTGCCCTTTAGCTGCTTAGAAGTTCTCCTGGGTTCCTTTGTGACCTCACAGACTGTTACACATCTTGGAGTGATGTTTGTTGGTTGACCACTCCTAGGGAGATAACAAGGGTCTTGGATTTCCTCCATTTGTACACAGTTTGTCTGACTGTGGAGTCCAGACTCTTCAGAGATGGTTCTGTAATCCTTTCCATGAAGAGAGGCATCTATATATTTATGTCTTCGTCTCTTCATCAATGCTGACTACAAACCTCACCGAGTTAGTTTGGAATAAAAACAAAGCTGAAGTGTTTGGATGCTTCTCTGGTCCACTGCATCGGATAACGTCTGATACAATAATGTGAACATGACCTTTATCCTACAGACATTTAAGAAATGAAACTAAAAGAAAGTGGAAAGAGAGCAATATGGATCATTTCTGCTTTGCCAGTCAGTTAAACGAGTGTTAATTTGTTCTGTTTTGTTCTGACATAGAACAGTAGAAGTGATGAACTGTTGCTCTGACAAGGTACGTCCTACCAAGCTGGACTCTAAAGGCTTTGGTTGAGGTTTTCTACAGAACACTAAGAAATAAATTCGCTAATGTGTTATTTCTTACTTTTACGTTGGCTTTTATTTCACTGCAGACGGTTTGAACCCAACATGTTCCATGTTTTGTCTGATCAACTTAATTCCATTTAATAATATACATCCATTCCTGCGTTTCAGGCCTGCAACACATTCAAAACGAAGTTGGGACAGGAGGCAGTTTAAGGCTAGTAACAAGGTAAGAAGCAAATAAGGAACAACGATGAACAGAGGATCTCCAGTTTGTAAAGAAATGTGTGAGAAAATTATAGGAATGTTTATAAACAATGTTCCTCAAAGACACACTGGATATTTCATATTTGCATATTTCTTCCTTCTGTAGCGCAGAATCATTAAACAGAGGTAATTCAGCCTAAGCCTCAGCTGAACCTCCATCATCTCCAATCCCTCAGACAGTCCTGCATCAAGAACCATCACTCAGCAATAAATGATAGAACCATATAAGCTCAGGATCAGTTTGGTGAACCTTTATCAAACACTGCATACAGAGAAACATTCACAACCACCACTTAAATTTCTGTAAAAACAGAAGACACACAACAAACGCTTCTCTGTCCTGGAGCCCATATGGTGTAACGAGCTTCCACTGGCTGCCCGAACAGCGAGCTCTCTCGTAGCCTTCAAACACAGACTGAAGACCACCGTCTCTTTGTGAAGCTCTTATAAACACTGATCTACTGAAGCATTGGTAGAAACCATAACTGCACTTGATCTTCTAGGAACTCTGGATAAGTACTGCGCTGATACTGTATGTAGTGTATTTATTCTCTTCTCTGTAGGTGTTCCAGTCCTCCTAGGTGTTGCTCTATCTTCTTTCTAGGTATCAGCACTGGCTCTGTGTTTATAGCAGTGTTTGAGTATAAGAGTAGTTTGGACTTAAACCTGTTTGTACTAGATAGAGATACTCATACTCTGACCGAACACTAAGCACTTCTGGAAGTCGCTCTGGATAAATGCCCTAAATGTAAAGGTAGGAGTGCAATCTACTTCTCTGGACTCACACAGTGGAAATGTGTATCAGACAAATCAGTATTCAGTATTTTTGGAGAATTGTGATGATGGTGATGATGGTGAGGATTGTGAGGATTGTGATGATGGTGAGGATTGTCAGGATTGTGATGATGGTGAGGATTGTCAGGATTGTGATGATGGTGAGGATTGTGAGGATTGTGAGAATTGTGAGGATTGTGCTGATGGTGATGATGGTGAGAATTGTGAGGATTGTGAAAATTGTGAGGATTGTAAGGATTGTGAGGATTGTGCTGATGGTGATGATGGTAAGAATTGTGAGAATTGTGAGGATTGTGAAAATTGTGAGGATTGTGAGAATTGTGAGGATTGTGAGGATTGTGCTGATTGTGCTGATGGTGATGATGGTGAGAATTGTGAGAA
>CM038726.1:38100370-38115370 GCA_021613375.1 Megaleporinus macrocephalus | reverse complement strand
TACACACACAACTTTACCAATATATTCAAAAACACTCTCTCTCTTTCTCTCTCACACACACACATATATATATACACTCACACACTCACACACACCACACTCACTCACACACACCACACTCACTCACACACAGCTGCTGTCCTGCTGAGAGACTCTCACACTCCACCATCTGCCTGTCTGTGTTTACAGTCTCTCACTTCCTGTTCCTCTCCATTTGTCTCAGTACTGCTGGTATGAACAGTTAGTATTACTGCTACTGACTGCAAATCAGTTAGCATTACTGCTACTGAGAGCTGATTGGTTAGTATTACTGCTACTGAGAGCTGATTGGTTAGTATTACTGCTACTGAGAGCTGATTAGTTAGTATTACTGCTACTGAGAGCTGATTGGTTAGTATTACTGTTACTGAGAGCTGATTAGTTAGTATTACTGCTACTGAGAGCTGATTGGTTAGTATTACTGTTACTGAGAGCTGACTGGTTAATATTACTGTTACTGAGAGCTGACTGGTTAATATTACTGTTACTGAGAGCTGATTAGTTAGTATTACTGCTACTGAGAGCTGATTGGTTAGTATTACTGTTACTGAGAGCTGATTGGTTAGTATTACTGTTACTGAGAGCTGATTGGTTAGTATTACTGTTACTGAGAGCTGATTGGTTAGTATTACTGCTACTGAGAGCTGACTGGTTAGTATTACTGTTACTGAGAGCTGATTAGTTAGTATTACTGTTACTGAGAGCTGATTGGTTAGTATTACTGCTACTGAGAGCTGATTGGTTAGTATTACTGCTACTGAGAGCTGATTGGTTAGTATTACTGTTACTGAGAGCTGACTGGTTAGTATTACTGCTACTGAGAGCTGATTGGTTAGTATTACTGTTACTGAGAGCTGACTGGTTAGTATTACTGCTACTGAGAGCTGATTGGTTAGTATTACTGCTACTGAGAGCTGATTAGTTAGTATTACTGCTACTGAGAGCTGATTGGTTAGTATTACTGCTACTGAGAGCTGATTGGTTAGCATTACTGCTACTGAGAGCTGATTGGTTAGCATTACTGCTACTGAGAGCTGATTAGTTAGTATTACTGCTACTGAGAACTGATTAGTTAGTATTACTGCTACTGAGAGCTGATTGGTTAGTATTACTGCTACTGAGAGCTGATTAGTTAGTATTACTGCTACTGAGAGCTGATTGGTTAGTATTACTGCTACTGAGAGCTGATTAGTTAGTATTACTGCTACTGAGAGCTGATTAGTTAGTATTACTGCTACTGAGAGCTGATTAGTTAGTATTACTGTTACTGAGAACTGATTAGTTAGTATTACTGCTACTGAGAGCTGATTAGTTAGTATTACTGCTACTGAGCGCTGATTGGTTAGCATTACTGCTACTGAGAGCTGATTAGTTAGTATTACTGCTACTGAGAACTGATTAGTTAGTATAACTGCTACTGAGAGCTGATTGGTTAGTATTACTGCTACTGAGAGCTGATTGGTTAGTATTACTGCTACTGAGAGCTGATTAGTTAGTATTACTGTTACTGAGAGCTGATTGGTTAGTATTACTGCTACTGAGTGCTGATTAGTTAGTATTACTGCTACTGAGAGCTGATTAGTTAGTATTACTGCTACTGAGAGCTGATTAGTTAGTATTACTGTTACTGAGAACTGATTAGTTAGTATTACTGCTACTGAGAGCTGATTGGTTAGTATTACAGTTACTGAGAGCTGATTAGTTAGTATTACTGCTACTGAGCGCTGATTGGTTAGCATTACTGCTACTGAGAGCTGATTAGTTAGTATTACTGCTACTGAGAGCTGATTGGTTAGCATTACTGCTACTGAGAGCTGATTAGTTAGTATTACTGCTACTGAGCGCTGATTAGTTAGTATTACTGCTACTGAGAGCTGATTGGTTAGCATTACTGCTACTGAGAGCTAATTGATTGATGTTACTACTACAGAGCTCTGATTGGTTAGCATTACTGCTGCTGAGTACTGATTGGTTAATGTTACTGCTGCTGAGTACTGATTGGTTAATGTTACTGCTGCTGAGTACTGATTAGTTGATGTTACTGCTGCTGAGTACTGATTAGTTGATGTTACTGCTGCTAAGTACTGATTGGTTAATGTTACTGCTGCTGAGTACTGATTGGTTAATGTTACTGCTGCTGAGTACTGATTGGTTAATGTTACTGCTGCTGAGTACTGATTGGTTAAAGTTACTGCTACTGAGTACTGATTGGTTGACGTTACTGCTGCTGAGTACTGATTGGTTAATGTTACTGCTGCTGAGTACTGATTGGTTAATGTTACTGCTGCTGAGTACTGATTAGTTGATGTTACTGCTGCTGAGTACTGATTGGTTAATGTTACTGCTGCTGAGTACTGATTGGTTAATGTTACAGCTGCTGAGTACTGATTGGTTGACGTTACTGCTGCTGAGTACTGATTGGTTGACGTTACTGCTGCTGAGTACTGATTGGTTAATGTTACTGCTGCTGAGTACTGATTGGTTAATGTTACTGCTGCTGAGTACTGATTAGTTGATGTTACTGCTGCTGAGTACTGATTGGTTAATGTTACAGCTGCTGAGTACTGATTAGTTGATGGTACTGCTGCTGAGTACTGATTGGTTGATGGTACTGCTGCTGAGTACTGATTGGTTAATGTTACTGCTGCTGAGTACTGATTGGTTGACGTTACTGCTGCTGAGTACTAATTGGTTAAAGTTACTGCTGCTGGATTCAATAATAAAATTTATAACAAATACTGCAGTTCAGAATATGATCCAGAAGTGAGGTCTGTGTTTGCTCTAGCGTGTGTTACTAGATGTTACCTGTGTAAGCTGTGTTATCTCCACGCTCTCGGTCTGGTTGTAGGAGATGAGAAGATTGGTGTCCTTCACTGCGGTGATTGGATCTGCTCTGTTCTTCTCTCCTGTTTGTCTCTTTGTTCTCGTTTCTGCTCTGATACACATCAGAACGTCACTCTCGCTCTGTCACTGCGGATAAACATCTACTGCCTGAGAGGACCAGCGAACTGAGCACCATCACTTCTCCTCACCCAGAACATCAGACAGTATAAATCTGCACTCATCTAACTGCACCACATCTTAGCTTCAGTCATAATCTGCTTGGTGGAACTGAAGGGGTGTCTATGGGAGGAACGAGGGGTGAAGAAACTGGGCCTTTGGCTTTTATAGGGTGTTTCTATGGGGTTCTGAAGAAGCACTGATGTGAAGGGCCTACTAGTATTTTAGAATCATGTGCTGTAGATTTAAAGCAATTCTTTTGAGAGAACTGATGTTTTTTTGCTCTTGGGCTCCCCCTGCAGTTGTAGAGTGTAGTGCTTTGAGACCCTGGGACAGCCTGTGAGGAGCTGAAGGAGAACCGGCAATGATAACATCAGAGAAGAAACAGTGGTGGTGATGGTGTTTACAGTGGACGTGATGGTGTTTACAGTGGACGTGATGGTGTTTACAGTGGTGGTGATGGTGTTTACAGTGGTGGTGGTGGTGTTTACAGTGGTGGTGATGGTGTTTACAGTGGTGGTGATGGTGTTTACAGTGGACGTGATGGTGTTTACAGTGGACGTGATGGTATGGTGTTTACAGTAGTGGTGATGATGTTTACAGTGGTGGTGATGATGTTTACAGTGGTGGTGATGGTGTTTACAGTGGTGGTGATGGGAACCAATATACACACTGTATTTACTATGAAACTCACCAGTGAAGCTACACGTGTCTTCTGAGTTTATCTGGATGTTGATGGTAAAATGTGGAAGATCTGAAAATACTAGGTTTTCTTTGGGGACTATTTGAACCTCACAGCGTCCTGCATGTATCCCTCCACCATGAATGGAGTTTAAGACTGAGATCTTCTCTAAACTATCATAAACAGCGTCTCAGAATCAGACAGTGTATTTATAACATCTACTGTAAGAACTTTCTGTGAGGAGCTTTTAGAGGAGGACGTCTGGTTCCATTCACCTCCACTGTGAACAGCTCTGTAAGTTTCTCTAGTATTGAGTGTTTGGAAATGGAGTGAGATGGAGTAGAAAGAGGAGAGTCAGAATGAGCAGAGGCTTCAGTCTCAGTCGGTCTTATTCATATCAGCGTGTTTGTGAGCTGCTGATCAATCCTCCGTCTGCACAGAGGCGCGTGAATAAAGCCGGCTGTTTGTGAGGAGAACTGTGTTGTCATGGATGATGATAACTTACACAGTGGAAAACCTTGAGCTGGAACACTCAGTGATGAAAGAGAACCATCATCTCCAGAGAAACGGACCTTCTCGCCTCCAGACTCGCTGTGAAAGAGCCAGCGGCCGACGCTCTGACTCGTGTAAGAGCTTCAGAATAGAGAACGACTGAGATGTGAAAGTCAAGGCTGCTCAGTTTCTTCACTTCTGTTTAAATGGCAGTTTGTTTTCAGAGTCTGAAAAACAGGCCTTGTTTTTGTGATGTCACAACAAATATTTTGTGTGTGTGTGTATATATATATAGTAGCTTTACAGGAGAGGCCAAAAACCTTCTTTACCGTCAGTGTAATCAGCGTGAAGAGGTTTTATACCGGGCTACTTTGGAGAAAGTGTTTTGTTTCTTTCATGTTGATATATACCATATTAATACGGTGGTGTAGTGGTCAGTACGGTGGTGTAGTGGTTAGTATGGTGGTGTAGTGGTTAGTACGGTGGTGTAGTGGTCAGTATGGTGGTGTAGTGGTTAGTACGGTGGTGTAATGGTTAGTACGGTGGTGTAGTGGTCAGTATGGTGGTGTAGTGGTTAGTACGGTGGTGTAATGGTTAGTACGGTGGTGTAGTGGTTAGTATGGTGGTGTAGTGGTTAGTATGGTGGTGTAGTGGTTAGTACGGGGGTGTAGTGGTTAGTAAGGTGGTGTAGTGGTTAGTACGGTGGTGTAGTGGTCAGTATGGTGGTGTAGTGGTTAGTACGGTGGTGTAGTGGTTAGTAAGGTGGTGTAGTGGTTAGTAAGGTTGTGTAGTGGTTAGTACGGTGGTGTAGTGGTTAGTACGGTGGTGTAGTGGTTAGTACGGTGGTGTAGTGGTCAGTATGGTGGTGTAGTGGTTAGTATGGTGGTGTAGTGGTTAGTGTGGTGGTGTAGTGTTTAGTATGGTGGTGTAGTGGTTAGTATGGTGGTGTAGTGGTTAGTAAGGTGGTGTAGTGGTTAGTACGGTGGTGTAGTGGTTAGTATGGTGGTGCAGTAGTTAGTAAGGTGGTGTAGTGGTCAGTATGGTGGTGTAGTGGTTAGTATGGTGTTGTAGTGGTTAGTATGGTGGTGTAGTGGTTAGTATGGTGGTGCAGTAGTTAGTAAGGTGGTGTAGTGGTCAGTATGGTGGTGTAGTGGTTAGTATGGTGGTGCAGTAGTTAGTAAGGTGGTGTAGTGGTTAGTATGGTGGTGCAGTAGTTAGTAAGGTGGTGTAGTGGTCAGTATGGTGGTGTAGTGGTTAGTATGGTGTTGTAGTGGTTAGTATGGTGGTGTAGTGGTTAGTATGGTGGTGTAGTGGTTAGTATGGTGGTGTAGTGGTCAGTATGGTGGTGTAGTGGTTAGTACGGTGGTGTAGTGGTTAGTACGGTGGTGTAGTGGTTAGTATGGTGGTGTAGTGGTTAGTGTGGTGGTGTAGTGGTTAGTATGGTGGTGTAGTGGTTAGTATGGTGGTGTAGTGGTTAGTATGGTGGTGTAGTGGGTAGTATGGTGGTGTAGTGGTTAGTATGGTGGTGTAGTGGTTAGTAAGGTGGTGTAGTGGTTAGTACGGTGGTGTAGTGGTTAGTATGGTGGTGTAGTGGTCAGTATGGTGGTGTAGTGGTTAGTATGGTGGTGTAGTGGTTAGTATGGTGGTGTAGTGGTTAGTATGGTGGTGTAGTGGTCAGTATGGTGGTGTAGTGGTTAGTATGGTGGTGTAGTGGTCAGTACGGTGGTGTAGTGGTTAGTATGGTGGTGTAGTGGTCAGTATGGTGGTGTAGTGGTCAGTATGGTGGTGTAGTGGTTAGTATGGTGGTGTAGTGGTTAGTATGATGGTGTAGTGGTTAGTATGGTGGTGTAGTGGTTAGTATGGTGGTGTAGTGGTTAGTAAGGTGGTGTAGTGGTTAGTACGGTGGTGTAGTGGTTAGTATGGTGGTGTAGTGGTTAGTATGGTGGTGTAGTGGTCAGTATGGTGGTGTAGTGGTTAGTATGGTGGTGTAGTGGTTAGTATGGTGGTGTAGTGGTTAGTATGGTGGTGTAGTGGTTAGTATGGTGGTGTAGTGGTTAGTATGGTGGTGTAGTGGTCAGTATGGTGGTGTAGTGGTTAGTATGGTGGTGTAGTGGTTAGTATGGTGGTGTAGTGGTTAGTATGGTGGTGTAGTGGTCAGTATGGTGGTGTAGTGGTTAGTATGATGGTGTAGTGGTTAGTATGGTGGTGTAGTGGTTAGTACGGTGGTGTAGTGGTTAGTATGATGGTGTAGTGGTTAGTATGATGGTGTAGTGGTTAGTATGGTGGTGTAGTGGTTAGTACGGTGGTGTAGTGGTTAGTATGGTGGTGTAGTGGTTAGTATGATGGTGTAGTGGTTAGTATGGTGGTGTAGTGGTTAGTACGGTGGTGTAGTGGTTAGTACGGTGGTGTAGTGGTTAGTATGATGGTGTAGTGGTTAGTATGGTGGTGTAGTGGTTAGTATGGTGGTGTAGTGGTTAGTACGGTGGTGTAGTGGTCAGTATGGTGGTGTAGTGGTTAGTATGGTGGTGTAGTGGTTAGTATGGTGGTGTAGTGGTTAGTACGGTGGTGTAGTGATTAGTACGGTGGTGTAGTGGTTAGTACGGTGGTGTAGTGGTTAATATGGTGGTGTAGTGGTTAGTATGGTGGTGTAGTGGTTAGTACGGTGGTGTAGTGTTAAGTATGGTGGTGTAGTGGTTAGTACGGTGGTGTAGTGATTAGTACGGTGGTGTAGTGGTTAGTACGGTGGTGTAGTGGTCAGTATGGTGGTGTAGTGGTTAGTATGGTGGTGTAGTGGTTAGTACGGTGGTGTATTGGTTAGTACGGTGGTGTAGTGGTTAGTATGGTGGTGTAGTGGTTAGTATGGTGGTGTAGTGGTTAGTACGGTGGTGTAGTGGTTAGTACGGTGGTGTAGTGGTTAGTACGGTGGTGTAGTGGTTAGTATGGTGGTGTAGAGGTTAGTATGGTGGTGTAGTGGTTAGTACTGTGGTGTAGTGGTTAGTATGGTGGTGTAGTGTTAGTATGGTGGTGTAGTGGTTAGTATGGTGGTGTAGTGGTCAGTATGGTAGTGTAGTGGTCAGTATGGTGGTGTAGTGGTTAGTATGGTGGTGTAGAGGTTAGTATGGTGGTGTAGTGGTTAGTATGGTGGTGTAGAGGTTAGTATGGTGGTGTAGTGGTTAGTATGGTGGTGTAGTGGTTAGTATGGTGGTGTAGAGGTTAGTATGGTGGTGTAGTGGTTAGTATGGTGGTGTAGTGGTTAGTATTGTGGTGTAGAGGTTAGTATGGTGGTGTAGTGGTTAGTATGGTGGTGTAGTGGTTAGTATGGTGGTGTAGAGGTTAGTATGGTGGTGTAGTGGTTAGTATGGTGGTGTAGTGGTTAGTATGGTGGTGTAGAGGTTAGTATGGTGGTGTAGTGGTTAGTATGGTGGTGTAGTGGTTAGTACGGTGGTGTAGTGGTTAGTATGGTGGTGTAGTGGTTAGTATGGTGGTGTAGTGGTTAGTATGGTGGTGTAGTGGTCAGTATGGTGGTGTAGAGGTTAGTATGGTGGTGTAGTGGTTAGTACTGTGGTGTAGTGGTTAGTATGGTGGTGTAGTGTTAGTATGGTGGTGTAGTGGTTAGTATGGTGGTGTAGTGGTTAGTATGGTAGTGTAGTGGTTAGTATGGTGGTGTAGTGGTCAGTATGGTGGTGTAGTGGTTAGGTATGGTGGTGTAGAGGTTAGTATGGTGGTGTAGTGGTCAGTATGGTGGTGTAGTGGTTAGTATGGTGGTGTAGTGGTTAGTATGGTGGTGTAGTGGTTAGTATGGTGGTGTAGTGGTTAGTATGGTGGTGTAGTGGTTAGTGCGGTGGTGTAGTGGTTAGTATGGTGGTGTAGTGGTTAGTATGGTGGTGTAGTGGTTAGTATGGTGGTGTAGTGGTTAGTGCGGTGGTGTAGTGGTTAGTATGGTGGTGTAGTGGTTAGTATGGTGGTGTAGTGGTCAGTATGGTGGTGTAGTGGTTAGTGCGGTGGTGTAGTGGTTAGTATGGTGGTGTAGTGGTTAGTATGGTGGTGTAGAGGTTAGTATGGTGGTGTAGTGGTTAGTATGGTGGTGTAGTGGTTAGTATGGTGGTGTAGTGGTTAGTGTGGTGGTGTAGTGGTTAGTATGGTGGTGTAGTGGTTAGTATGGTGGTGTAGTGGTCAGTATGGTGGTGTAGTGGTTAGTGCGGTGGTGTAGTGGTTAGTATGGTGGTGTAGAGGTTAGTGTGGTGGTGTAGAGGTTAGTATGGTGGTGTAGTGGTTAGTATGGTGGTGTAGTGGTTAGTATGGTGGTGTAGTGGTTAGTATGGTGGTGTAGTGGTTAGTATGGTGGTGTAGTGGTCAGTATGGTGGTGTAGTGGTTAGTGCGGTGGTGTAGTGGTTAGTATGGTGGTGTAGTGGTCAGTATGGTGGTGTAGTGGTTAGTATGGTGGTGTAGTGGTCAGTATGGTGGTGTAGTGGTTAGTGCGGTGGTGTAGTGGTTAGTATGGTGGTGTAGAGGTTAGTATGGTGGTGTAGTGGTTAGTATGGTGGTGTAGTGGTTAGTATGGTGGTGTAGTGGTTAGTGTGGTGGTGTAGTGGCTGTATTTTTATCAGTAAATATGATTTTAATTTAATATTTAATCTGTAAATATAAGTTAAATATATACAATTCTGCAGCTAGCTAGTATAGATGTGATTATACTGCCCCCTGGTGGTCAGAAACCCTGCACTGACACAGTGGCCTTGATTTCTATTCTATTGTATTCTATTGTAGAGCAGGACGTTGGGATGTGCTGGGCGTATATGTTTATGATGGTTTTTGTATTTCCAGCGTTCCGAGAGAACGAGAGGTTACAGAAGCGACAGAAATGGAATCTGAAAGCAGGACGTCTGATAGAAACCAGGACTGATGTTACAGCTCAGGCTGGCGGTTTGGTAATGTCCTCACTATGGCAACCACTGAAGGCGAGAGTTGAAGGAAGGTGGCGAGCGGAGAAGGAGTGATTTATTAAAACGTGCAGAGAGCTGCTAAACGTGGTTCTCTTTTCTTTCACTGTTATGGTTCAGCAGCGAGCTGGACGAAGGTCTGATTAGAGTTCTGACGCTGTCCCTCAGAAACCTTATTATTAACTTCATGCATTATACAGAAGTACCAAAACCTAAACGCTCTCCTAAAAACAAACCACCCGCCAGCTTTAGAGGTGGACGTCTGGTTCCATTCACTGCCACTGTGAACAGCTCTGACTGTATCTAGAACAGAGAGTTCCACTCAGAACCCACTCTGAACGACTCTGTTTACATATTTATTGCTTAATTATGCAGGAATCTCTTTGAAGTCCATGTACACACCACAGAAATACATTACCAACCAGCTGAGCGTGAATAATTAAAAAAATGACACATATTTAAAGTTATATTTACTATTAGATTTAGAACAGAGTGGAGATCAGCAGTACTCTCAGCTCTGGGGGCGTGTCCACTGAAACCACACCCAGTCAGGTGCTACCTCTTCCAAAGGTCAGATACCAGTCTGATCTAAAACAGTGGACTCTACCTCTAGCAGTTTATTGGACTTGTACAGTCAGACACACTAGTGTGTGTGTATGTGGGTGTTTCCCTCCCCCCTAGTGTGTGTGTTCACTAGTGTATGTGTATATGTGGGTGTTTCACTGCCCCCTAGTGTGTGTGTTCACTAGTGTATGTGTGTATGTGGGTGTTTCACTGCCCCCTAGTGTGTGTGCACTAGTGTATAAATTTATGTGGGTGTATCACTGCCCTCTAGTGTTTGTGTGTGTGTTCACTAGTATATGTGTGTTCCCCCCCCTTGTGTGTGTGCACTAGTGTATGAGTTTATGTGGGTGTTTCACTGCTTCCTAGTGTGTGTATATGTTCACTAGTTTATGTGTATATGGATGTTTCTCTGCCCCCTAGTGTTTGTGTTCACTAGTGTATGTGTATATGTGGGTGTTTCACTGCCCCCTAGTGTGTGTGTTCACTAGTGTATGGGTTGATGTAGGTGTTTCACTGCCCCCTAGTGTGTGTGTTCACTAGTGTATGTTTTTATGTGGGTGTTTCACTGCCCCCTAGTGTGTGTGCACTAGTGTATGAATTTATGTGGGTGTGTCACTGCCCTCTAGTGTTTTTGTGTGTGTTCAATAGTTAGTGTGTTTATGTGAGTGTTTCACTGCCCCCTAGTGTGTGTGTTCACTAATGTATGTGTGTATGTGGGTGTTTCACTGCCCCCTTGTGTGTGTTCACTAGTGTAGCAGATGTCTGTGTTTTTATGTCTGTCTGAGCTGGTAGACGTTGATGGGGGTGTTATTTACCCCCCACCCCGCCGTGTAAGGGTCTCTCCAGCAGATGTGTAAACATTCATACCCCCACTTAATGAGCAGCCGTATCATCAGCACCAAGGTCACCGCCGGCGCCTCCTCCGGCTTAGCCGAGCCGAGCTCCACCTTCATGAATTCTTAAAGTGCGGTGAGGCGGCCCGGACTCACGGAGCAAACAGACCACCCACTTCAGCTCTGCTGCAGGTTCATCCCCCCACAGACCCCCTACACCCTGTCACAGTCTGAGTCAGCAGCAGGCCTGAGCACCAGCTCCACACCATCTCCAGCAAGACTGAGAGAGGCAGCCTGGTGGGCTGGCAGTGTCCTTACTCTGATTGACTGGCAGTTTGTACTAGTAACCAGCGCTCATTTCTTAAAACCACGCCCCTCCTGTGATCTGATTGGCTAGCAGTTTAAACCTATAACTACTGCTCATGTCTAGAGTGCTAAAGCCTCTGTTGATCTGATTGGCTAGCAGTTTAAATCTGTATCAGTGCATCCGTGTATAACGCTAAAACCCCACCCCTCCATCGATCTGATTGGCTAGCAGTTTAAACCTATAACCAGTGCTCATTTCTATAGCCTTAAAGCCACGCCCCTCCTGCGATCTGATTGGCTAGCATGTTATACCTGGAAACCATGCATCTTTCTATACCGCTAAAACCCCACCCCTCCGTTGATCTGATTGGCTAGCAGTTTATACCTGGAAACCATGCATCTTTCTATACCGCTAAAACCCCACCCCTCCATCGATCTGATTGGCTAGCAGTTTATACCTCTAACCAGTTCATCCTTCTATAATGCTAAAATCCCGCCCCTCCAGTGTTCTGATTGGTTAGCAGTTTAAACCTGTAACCAGTGCATCCTTCTATAATGCTATAACCTTGCCCCTTCTGCATTTTGATTGGCTAGCAGTTTATGCCTGTAACCAGTGCAACTTAGTGCTATAGGGCAAAAGCCACGCCTTCCTGCGATCTGATTGGCTAGCAGTTTATACCTGTAACCAGTGCATCTTTCTATACTGCTAAAGCCCCGCCCCTCCTGCAGTCTGATTGGCTAGCAGTTTATGCCTGTAGCTAGTGCATCCTTCTATAACGCTAAAAGCACACCCCTCCTGCGTTCTGATTGGCTAGCAGTTTAAACCTGTACCCAGTGCATCTTTCTATAATGCTAAAGCCCCGCCCATACTGCAATCTGATTAGCTAGCAGTTTAAGGCTGTAACACTAAGGTCCTGCCCCTTCCGGTGCTGTGACTAACTTGTGGTTCTACCTCTAAGCAGTGCAACGCCAAAGCCCCGCCCCGCCTGCAATCTGATTGGCCAGCGACTAAACTTATACCTGTACCCAGTCCACCCTTCTAATAACACTAAAGCTCCACCCTTCAAGTGCTGTGATTGGCTAGTAGATTATGTCTGGAGGTAGTCCATCGTTCTAGAATAATAAAGCCCCGCCCCTCCTGCGATCTGATTGGTCAGCAGCCAAGTATATACCCATAACCTGTCCACCAACAATAAAGCTTCACCCTTCATGTGTGCTGATTGGCTAGCAGATAATACCTGTAGGGTCCCGCCCCTCCTGCGAACTGATTGGCTAGTTGCCCAGGTTACACCAGTCTATCAGCCTGCAGCGCTAAATCCCCGCCCCTCCTGCTCTCATTGGCTACACATTCATTTTCACACTCTCTGCAGTCTAGAACCCAGACTTCTGATGCTCTAATGGTTCTAATGCTCTGGAACAGTTAAACTGCTGATTGGTTACAAGCTTACAAAAGGACCACTAGCCAATCACAGGCGCAAGAGGGCCGAGTGGGGCGGGGCTTTGCCGTAGTGTGAATACGGGTGGGAAACAAAAACCTAAGCGCGTGCGCTCGCCTCAGTCGAGCATAAAGAGCTCGCGGAGGCTGCGGACCCACACAAAGCTGCGAGTTGTTTTCTTCTCCGGTCCGCGCGCCAGATTTCACCTGTAAAACAAACACAAACTGAACATCCGGGACTTTTCCAGCGGAGAGATTTACAAACAGCAGCCCCTGCAGGGATGTTACTCTGGACATGAGGCTGTGACGCTCGAGCGATGACCCCTCAGCAGCGCGTGATCTGGAGGAACTTTGCTGTCCCGACGACCCCTGACCCAACCGGACCTAGCTGGAGCGCGCGCCCACCGGACCCGGCGGACCCCCGCGAGCCGCGGCTGCCCAGTCTGCACACGCACGTGGCGCTGTTCGCGGGGCTGCTCGCGCTGCTGCTCGCGCTGCTGGTCGTGATGCTGTACCGGATGAAACACACCGTGGCTCCGTCGGACGTGGAGCCCTCTGAGGGGGCGGAGTCCAGCGCGAGCGACTCGCCGCAGTTCGTATAACACCGGGTCCGCGAGGACGGCGGGAAAATCCCCACATTTCCCTTGTTGTTGTTTTTTATGAATTTGCACCCGCAGCATCCCCCCCGTTATTGTGACGAGTGATGGAGCGTGCGTGGGTGGGCGACCGGCTGCCGATGACGTAACAACCATCTGACGTCTTGAAGGAAGATCCAGGGTGTTGCGTTCACTCTTACAGTGTTGTATAACGTAGTGCTGAGTTCACTTTTATAGTGTTGTGTTCACTATCGCAGTGATGCGCTCACTATTGACTCTAATGTTGAATTCACGACTAGTGTGTAAAGTTCACTACTGCAGTGCTGTCTGTATTCACTGCTGCAGATAGTGCTGAATTCACAATTTCAGCAGTGCAGTCATTGTGTTTTCACCAGTATGTGGTTAAGTTTACTTTTATAGTCGTGCATTCACTCTTAAAGTGCTACATTCACTACTATTGTATTCATTATTAGAATATTAAGTTTACTGTTGACACCTTGCATTCACTATTGTAGTGTTCTCACTACCACTGTGCTAAATTCGCTGCTGTAGTGTCTAATTCACTACTACAGAGGAGAATTCATGTTGTGTTGAAGTCACTGTTGCAGTGTTAAATTCATTGTTGTATTCACAATCATTGTGTTGAGGTCACTTTTACAGATGTACGTTCACTCTTACAGTGTTAAATAGTGTAGTGATTTAATGTTACTATGATAGTAATAAGTTTATGGTTGTAATGGTCAGTTTACTGCTCTTGCAATTGCAGTGTTGTGTTTGCTACTATAGTCCTGAATTCACAACTATAGTGTTAAATTCACAAGTGCAGTGTTGAATTCACTATTATAGTGTTGAATGTATTATGATAAAGATCAGTTTACTACTTCAGTGTAAAATACACTATTACAGTGTTAAATTAACTTCTATAATGTAGAATGAAGTATTACAGCATTGGATTCACTATACTTAAATTCACTATTATAGTGTTGAATTCACAGCTGTGGTGTTAAATTCATTATTACAGTGTTAAATTCACTTTTATAGTGTTGAATTCACGGCTGCGGTGTAGAATTAATTACAGTGTTAAATTCACTATCGAAATGTTAAATTCACTATTGCAGTTTGAATTCACTATTGCTGTGTTCAATTCATTATTATAATGTTGAATTCACTCCTGCAGTGTGGAATTCATTACAGTGTTAAATTCACTATTGCAGTGTTGAATTCACTGCTGCAATATTCAATTCACAATTGCAGTGTTTAATTCATTATTGCACTGTTGAATTCACTATTACAGTGTTGAGTTCACTATTGCAGCGTTGAATTCACTATTGTAGAGTTGAATTCACTATTGCAATGTTGAATTCACTGCCGCAATATTCAATTCACAATTGCAGTGTTTAATTCATTATGGCACTGTTGAATTCACTATTACAGTGTAAAGTTCACTATTGCAGTGTTGAATTCACTATTGTAGTGTTGAATTCACTATTGCAGTGTTAAATTCACTATTGCAGTGTTGAATTTACTATTGTAGTGTTGAATTCACTATTGCAGTGTTGAATTCACTATTGCAGTGTTGAATTCACTATTGCAGTGTTAAATTCACTATTGCAGTGTTAAATTCACTATTGTAGTGTTGAGTTCACTATTGCAGTGTTGAATTCACTGCTGCAATATTCAATTCACAATTGCAGTGTTTAATTCATTATTGGAGTGTTGAATTCTCTATTATAGTGTTCAATTCACTATTGTAGTGTTCAATTCACTATTGTAGTGTTGAATTCACTATTACAGTGTTCAATTCACTGCTGGTGGGTTTGGGGGGTGTGATGATGTAACACTCTTCTGTGTTTCTACCTGATTTCTATAATAGTAAACCTCGTCCGAATGGAGTTTAAGACTGAGATCTTCTCTAAACTATCATAAACAGAGTCTCAGAATCAGACAGTGTATTTATAACATCTACTGTAAGAACTTTCTGTGAGGAGCTTTTAGAGGAGGACGTCTGGTTCCATTCACCTCCACTGTGTACAGATCTGACTGGATCTAGAACCACTGTGAACAGTTCTGACTGTATCTAGAACAGAGTTTCACACCGAACCAACTCTGAAC
>CM038726.1:38064207-38091870 GCA_021613375.1 Megaleporinus macrocephalus | reverse complement strand
TGTATATACACTGACTTACAGTTTCTCATTAGGTTGAATGTATAACTCTAAATGTAGGTATTGTATATAAACTGAGTTACAGTTTGTCATTAGGATGAATATATAACTCTAAATGTAGGTATTGTATATAAACTGAGTTACAGTTTCTCATTAGGTTGAATGTATAACTCTAAATGTAGGTATTGTATATAAACTGAGTTACAGTTTCTCATTAGGTTGAATGTATAACTCTAAATGTAGGTATTGTATATAAACTGAGTTACAGTTTCTCATTAGGTTGAATGTATAACTCTAAATGTAGGTATTGTATATAAACTGAGTTACAGTTTGTCATTAGGATGAATGTATAACTCTAAATGTAGGTATTGAATATAAACTGAGTTACAGTTTCTCATTAGGTTGAATGTATAACTCTAAATGTAGGTATTGTATATAAACTGAGTTACAGTTTCTCATTAGGTTGAATGTATTACATAAACACAAGTCATGATCTACAGTCCAACCTAGCAACAGTAGCTATGAATTTATAGACACACACACACACACACACACACATACATATATATATATATATACTAAATAGTATCACCTATGATGGTGGCACAACATGAATGAAGTGCAGAAGGTGACCGCGCTACACGATGGACTGGACGGCGGGAGGTGTTTTTGTTCAGCCGCTGGCCTACGATTAGTCTCCAATCCAAATCTCATTCATCTCAGGAGGAACAAACAACTGCTCTCAGATCAGCCGACAGACACAATATAGCCTGAAAGGGCAGCAGGAGTAATGGGCCGTGAACGAGCCACACTGGGTCTGTCGCCACAGGACGTTTCGGCCTGATTTAGCTGACCTGATTCACATGTTAGCATCCAACGGCGCGGGTTTAGTACTGCAGACACAACACGACGGGAACCGATACGAGTTCATCAGTCACTGCAGCTACGTTAACTCCTATTAACATAAACACATGAGATGAAGCTGCAGGGGAGGCGGCGAGTGGAGCTAACAGGCTGGTTTCTGTTGTGAGGGAGGAGTTATAGTAGGAATGTGATTTGAAGGCTGATTAATCAGTAATATGGTACAGGTCTCAGGCCTACGGTGAGTGCTGGGTTAAAGAGGAACTCCACCACCATTTTTTCTGTATAATTAAAGGGTTAATATGTAAACAGATTCGTTCAGAGTTGGTTCGGTGTGAAACTCTGTTCTAGATACAGTCAGAACTGTTCACAGTGGTTCTAGATCCAGTCAGATCTGTACACAGTGGAGGTGAATGGAACCAGACGTCCTCCTCTAAAAGCTCCTCACAGAAAGTTCTTACAGTAGATGTTATAAATACACTGTCTGATTCTGAGGACTCTGTTTATGGATAGTTTAGAGAAGATCTCAGTCTTAAACTCCATTCGGGACGAGGTTTTACTATTATAGAAATCAGGTAGAAACACAGAAGAGTGTTACATCATCACACCCCCCAAACCCACCAGCAGTGAATTGAACACTGTAATAGTGAATTCAACACTACAATAGTGAATTGAACACTACAATAGTGAATTGAACACTATAATAGAGAATTCAACACTCCAATAATGAATTAAACACTGCAATTGTGAATTGAATATTGCAGCAGTGAATTCAACAACTGCAATAGTGAACTCAACACTACCAATAGTGAATTTAACACTGCAATAGTGAATTTAACACTGCAATAGTGAATTCAAACACTGCAATAGTGAATTCAACACTGCAATAGTGAATTCAACACTACAATAGTAAATTCAACACTGCAATAGTGAATTTAACACTGCAATAGTGAATTCAACACTACAATAGTGAATTCAACACTGCAATAGTGAACTTTACACTGTAATAGGTGAATTCAACAGTGCCATAATGAATTAAACACTGCAATTGTGAATTGAATATTGCGGCAGTGAATTCAACATTGCAATAGTGAATTCAACTCTACAATAGTGAATTTCAACACTGCAATAGTGAACTCAACACTGTAATAGTGAATCAACAGTGCAATAATGAATTAAACACTGCAATTGTGAATTGAATATTGCAGCAGTGAATTCAACACTGCAATAGTGAATTTATCACTGTAATGAATTCCACACTGCAGGAGTGAATTCAACATTATAATAATGAATTGAACACAGCAATAGTGAATTCAAACTGCAATAGTGAATTTAACATTTCGATAGTGAATTTAACACTGTAATTAATTCTACACCGCAGGCCGTGAATTCAACACTATAAAAGTGAATTTAACACTGTAATAATGAATTTAACACCACAGCTGTGAATTCAACACTATAATAGTGAATTTAAGTATAGTGAATCCAATGCTGTAATACTTCATTCTACATTATAGAAGTTAATTTAACACTGTAATAGTGTATTTTACACTGAAGTAGTAAACTGATCTTTATCATAATACATTCAACACTATAATAGTGAATTCAACACTGCACTTGTCGAATTTAACACTATAGTTGTGAATTCAGGACTATAGTAGCAAAACACAACACTGCAATTGCAAGAGCAGTAAACTGACCATTACAACCATAAACTTATTACTATCATAGTAACATTAAATCACTACACTATTTAACACTGTAAGAGTGAACGTACATCTGTAAAAGTGACCTCAACACAATGATTGTGAATACAACAATGAATTTAACACTGCAACAGTGACTTCAACACAACATGAATTCTCCTCTGTAGTAGTGAATTAGACACTACAGCAGCGAATTTAGCACAGTGGTAGTGAGAACACTACAATAGTGAATGCAAGGTGTCAACAGTAAACTTAATATTCTAATAATGAATACAATAGTAGTGAATGTAGCACTTTAAGAGTGAATGCACGACTATAAAAGTAAACTTAACCACATACTGGTGAAAACACAATGACTGCACTGCTGAAATTGTGAATTCAGCACTATCTGCAGCAGTGAATACAGACAGCACTGCAGTAGTGAACTTTACACACTAGTCGTGAATTCAACATTAGAGTCAATAGTGAGCGCATCACTGCGATAGTGAACACAACACTATAAAAGTGAACTCAGCACTACGTTATACAACACTGTAAGAGTGAACGCAACACCCTGGATCTTCCTTCAAGACGTCAGATGGTTGTTACGTCATCGGCAGCCGGTCGCCCACCCACGCACGCTCCATCACTCGTCACAATAACGGGGGGGATGCTGCGGGTGCAAATTCATAAAAAACAACAACAAGGGAAATGTGGGGATTTTCCCGCCGTCCTCGCGGACCCGGTGTTATACGAACTGCGGCGAGTCGCTCGCGCTGGACTCCGCCCCCTCAGAGGGCTCCACGTCCGACGGAGCCACGGTGTGTTTCATCCGGTACAGCATCACGACCAGCAGCGCGAGCAGCAGCGCGAGCAGCCCCGCGAACAGCGCCACGTGCGTGTGCAGACTGGGCAGCCGCGGCTCGCGGGGGTCCGCCGGGTCCGGTGGGCGCGCGCTCCAGCTAGGTCCGGTTGGGTCAGGGGTCGTCGGGACAGCAAAGTTCCTCCAGATCACGCGCTGCTGAGGGGTCATCGCTCGAGCGTCACAGCCTCATGTCCAGAGTAACATCCCTGCAGGGGCTGCTGTTTGTAAATCTCTCCGCTGGAAAAGTCCCGGATGTTCAGTTTGTGTTTGTTTTACAGGTGAAATCTGGCGCGCGGACCGGAGAAGAAAACAACTCGCAGCTTTGTGTGGGTCCGCAGCCTCCGCGAGCTCTTTATGCTCGACTGAGGCGAGCGCACGCGCTTAGGTTTTTGTTTCCCACCCGTATTCACACTACGGCAAAGCCCCGCCCCACTCGGCCCTCTTGCGCCTGTGATTGGCTAGTGGTCCTTTTGTAAGCTTGTAACCAATCAGCAGTTTAACTGTTCCAGAGCATTAGAACCATTAGAGCATCAGAAGTCTGGGTTCTAGACTGCAGAGAGTGTGAAAATGAATGTGTAGCCAATGAGAGCAGGAGGGGCGGGGATTTAGCGCTGCAGGCTGATAGACTGGTGTAACCTGGGCAACTAGCCAATCAGTTCGCAGGAGGGGCGGGACCCTACAGGTATTATCTGCTAGCCAATCAGCACACATGAAGGGTGAAGCTTTATTGTTGGTGGACAGGTTATGGGTATATACTTGGCTGCTGACCAATCAGATCGCAGGAGGGGCGGGGCTTTATTATTCTAGAACGATGGACTACCTCCAGACATAATCTACTAGCCAATCACAGCACTTGAAGGGTGGAGCTTTAGTGTTATTAGAAGGGTGGACTGGGTACAGGTATAAGTTTAGTCGCTGGCCAATCAGATTGCAGGCGGGGCGGGGGCTTTGGCGTTGCACTGCTTAGAGGTAGAACCACAAGTTAGTCACAGCACCGGAAGGGGCAGGACCTTAGTGTTACAGCCTTAAACTGCTAGCTAATCAGATTGCAGTATGGGCGGGGCTTTAGCATTATAGAAAGATGCACTGGTTACAGGTTTAAACTGCTAGCCAATCAGATCGCAGGAGGGGTGTGCTTTTAGCGTTATAGAAGGATGCACTAGCTACAGGCATAAACTGCTAGCCAATCAGACTGCAGGAGGGGCGGGGCTTTAGCAGTATAGAAAGATGCACTGGTTACAGGTTTAAACTGCTAGCCAATCAGAACGCAGGAGGGGTGTGCTTTTAGCGTTATAGAAGGATGCACTAGCTACAGGCATAAACTGCTAGCCAATCAGACTGCAGGAGGGGCGGGGCTTTAGCAGTATAGAAAGATGCACTGGTTACAGGTATAAACTGCTAGCCAATCAGATCGCAGGAAGGCGTGGCTTTTGCCCTATAGCACTAAGTTGCACTGGTTACAGGCATAAACTGCTAGCCAATCAAAATGCAGAAGGGGCAAGGTTATAGCATTATAGAAGGATGCACTGGTTACAGGTTTAAACTGCTAACCAATCAGAACACTGGAGGGGCGGGATTTTAGCATTATAGAAGGATGAACTGGTTAGAGGTATAAACTGCTAGCCAATCAGATCGATGGAGGGGTGGGGTTTTAGCGGTATAGAAAGATGCATGGTTTCCAGGTATAAACTGCTAGCCAATCAGATCAACGGAGGGGTGGGGTTTTTAGCGGTATAGAAAGATGCATGGTTTCCAGGTATAACATGCTAGCCAATCAGATCGCAGGAGGGGCGTGGCTTTAAGGCTATAGAAATGAGCACTGGTTATAGGTTTAAACTGCTAGCCAATCAGATCGATGGAGGGGTGGGGTTTTAGCGTTATACACGGATGCACTGATACAGATTTAAACTGCTAGCCAATCAGATCAACAGAGGCTTTAGCACTCTAGACATGAGCAGTAGTTATAGGTTTAAACTGCTAGCCAATCAGATCACAGGAGGGGCGTGGTTTTAAGAAATGAGCGCTGGTTACTAGTACAAACTGCCAGTCAATCAGAGTAAGGACACTGCCAGCCCACCAGGCTGGCTCTCTCAGTCTTGCTGGAGATGGTGTGGAGCTGGTGCTCAGGCCTGCTGCTGACTCAGACTGTGACAGGGTGTAGGGGGTCTGTGGGGGGATGAACCTGCAGCAGAGCTGAAGTGGGTGGTCTGTTTGCTCCGTGAGTCCGGGCCGCCTCACCGCACTTTAAGAATTCATGAAGGTGGAGCTCGGCTCGGCTAAGCCGGAGGAGGCGCCCGGCGGTGACCTTGGTGCTGATGATACGGCTGCTCATTAAGTGGGGGTATGAATGTTTTACACATCTGCTGAGAGACCCTTACACGGGGGGGTGGGGGGTAAATAACACCCCCATCAACGTCTACCAGCTCAGACAGACATAAAAACACAGACATCTGCTACACTAGTGAACACACACAAGGGGGCAGTGAAACACCCACATACACACATACATTAGTGAACACACACACTAGGGGGCAGTGAAACACTCACATAAACACACTAACTATTGAACACACACAAAAACACTAGAGGGCAGTGATACACCCACATAAATTCATACACTAGTGCACACACACTAGGGGGCAGTGAAACACCCACATAAAAACATACACTAGTGAACACACACACTAGGGGGCAGTGAAACACCTACATCAACCCATACACTAGTGAACACACACACTAGGGGGCAGTGAAACACCCACATATACACATACACTAGTGAACACAAACACTAGGGGGCAGAGAAACATCCATATACACATAAACTAGTGAACATATACACACACTAGGAAGCAGTGAAACACCCACATAAACTCATACACTAGTGCACACACACAAGGGGGGGGGGGACACACATATACTAGTGAACACACACACAAACACTAGAGGGCAGTGATACACCCACATAAATTTATACACTAGTGCACACACACTAGGGGGCAGTGAAACACCCACATACACACATACACTAGTGAACACACACACTAGGGGGCAGTGAAACACCCACATAAACTCATACACTAGTGCACACACACTAGGGGGGAGGGAAACACCCACATACACACACACTAGTGTGTCTGACTGTACAAGTCCAATAAACTGCTAGAGGTAGAGTCCACTGTTTTAGATCAGACTGGTATCTGACCTTTGGAAGAGGTAGCACCTGACTGGGTGTGGTTTCAGTGGACACGCCCCCAGAGCTGAGAGTACTGCTGATCTCCACTCTGTTCTAAATCTAATAGTAAATATAACTTTAAATATGTGTCATTTTTTTAATTATTCACGCTCAGCTGGTTGGTAATGTATTTCTGTGGTGTGTACATGGACTTCAAAGAGATTCCTGCATAATTAAGCAATAAATATGTAAACAGAGTCGTTCAGAGTGGGTTCTGAGTGGAACTCTCTGTTCTAGATACAGTCAGAGCTGTTCACAGTGGCAGTGAATGGAACCAGACGTCCACCTCTAAAGCTGGCGGGTGGTTTGTTTTTAGGAGAGCGTTTAGGTTTTGGTACTTCTGTATAATGCATGAAGTTAATAATAAGGTTTCTGAGGGACAGCGTCAGAACTCTAATCAGACCTTCGTCCAGCTCGCTGCTGAACCATAACAGTGAAAGAAAAGAGAACCACGTTTAGCAGCTCTCTGCACGTTTTAATAAATCACTCCTTCTCCGCTCGCCACCTTCCTTCAACTCTCGCCTTCAGCGGTTGCCATAGTGAGGACATTACCAAACCGCCAGCCTGAGCTGTAACATCAGTCCTGGTTTCTATCAGACGTCCTGCTTTCAGATTCCATTTCTGTCGCTTCTGTAACCTCTCGTTCTCTCGGAACGCTGGAAATACAAAAACCATCATAAACATATACGCCCAGCACATCCCAACGTCCTGCTCTACAATAGCATACAATAGAATAGAATCAAGGCCACTGTGTCAGTGCAGGGTTTCTGACCACCAGGGGGCAGTATAATCACATCTATACTAGCTAGCTGCAGAATTGTATATATTTAACTTATATTTACAGATTAAATATTAAATTAAAATCATATTTACTGATAAAAATACAGCCACTACACCACCACACTAACCACTACACCACCATACTAACCACTACACCACCATACTAACCACTACACCACCGCACTAACCACTACAACCACCATACTAACCACTACACCACCATACTAACCACTACACCACCATACTAACCACTACACCACCATACTAACCACTACACCACCACACTAACCACTACACCACCATACTAACCACTACACCACCATACTAACCACTACACCACCATACTAACCTCTACACCACCATACTAACCACTACACCACCATACTGACCACTACACCACCACACTAACCACTACACCACCATACTAACCACTACACCACCATACTAACCACTACACCACCATACTAACCACTACACCACCATACTAACCACTACACCACCATACTAACCACTACACCACCATACTGACCACTACACCACCATACTAACCACTACACCACCATACTGACCACTACACCACCGTACTAACCACTACACCACCGTACTAACCACTACACCACCATACTAACCACTACACCACCATACTAACCACTACACCACCATACTAACCACTACACCACCATACTAACCTCTACACCACCATACTAACCACTACACCACCATACTAACCACTACACCACCATACTAACCACTACACCACCATACTAACCTCTACACCACCATACTAACCACTACACCACCGTACTAACCACTACACCACCATACTGACCACTACACCACCATACTAACCTCTACACCACCATACTAACCACTACACCACCATACTAACCACTACACCACCATACTAACCTCTACACCACCATACTAACCACTACACCACCATACTAACCACTACACCACCATACTAACCTCTACACCACCATACTAACCACTACACCACCATACTAACCACTACACCACCATACTAACCACTACACCACATTAACCACTACACCACCATACTCACCACTACACCACCATACTAACCCACTACACCACCATACTAACCACTACACCACCATACTAACCACTACACCACCATACTGACCACTACACCACCAACTCACCAGCTACACCACCATACTAACCACTACACCACATACTAACCACTACACCACCATACTAACCTCTACACCACCATACTAACCACTACACCACCATACTGACCACTAACACATCCATACTAACCACTACACCACCATACTAACCACTACACCACCATACTAACACTACACCACCGTACTAACCACTACACCACCATACTAACCACTACACCACCATACTAACCACTACACCACCATACTAAACCACTACACCACCATACTCACCACTACCCCACCAACGAACACTACACCACCATACTAACCACTACACCACCATACTAACCACTACAACCACCATACTGACCACTACACCACCATACTAACCACTACACCACCATTACTAACACACTACACCACCATACTAACCACTACACCACAGTACTAACCACGTACACACAGTATCTAACCACTACACCACCATACTAACCTCTACACCCACCATACTAACCACTACACCACCGATACTAACCACTACACCACCATACTAACCACTACACCACCATACTAACCTCTACACCACCATACTAACCACTACACCACCATACTAACCACTTACACCACCATACTAACCTCTACACCACCATACTAACCACTACACCACCATACTAACCACTACACACCATACTAACCACTACACCACCATACTACCTCTACACCACCATACTAACCACTACACCACCATACTGACCACTTACACCCCAGATACTAACCACTACACCACCGTACAAACCACTACTCCACCATACTAACCTCTACACCACATACTAACCACTACACCACCATACAACCACTACACCACCATACTAACCTCTACACCACCATACTAACCACTTACACCACCATACTAACCACTACACCACCATACTAACCTCTACACCACCATACTAACCACTACACCACCATACTAACCTCTACACCACCATACTAACCACTACACCACCATACTGACCACTACACTACCATACTGAACCACTACACCACCATACTAACCACTACACCACCATACTAAACACTACACCACCTACTAACCACTACACCACAGTACTAACCACTACACCACCATACTAACCTCTACACCACCATACTAACCACTACACCACCGTACTAACCACTACACCACCGTACTAACCACTACACCACCATACTAACCACTACAACCACCATACTAACCACTACACCACCATACTAACCACTACACCACCGTACTAACCAATACACCACCGTACTAACCACTACCACCACCATACTAACCACTACACCACCATACTGACCACTACACCACCGTACTAACCACTACACCACCGTACTAATCACTACACCACCGTACTAACCACTACACCACCATACTTAACACTACACCACCATACTAACCACTACACCACCATACTAACCACTACACCACCGTACTAACCACTACACCACCGTACTAATCACTACACCACCGTACTAACCACTACACCACCATATTAACCACTACACCACCATACTAACCACTACACCACCATACTGACCACTACACCACCGTACTAACCACTACACCACCATACTAACCACTACACCACCATACTAACCACTACACCATCCATACTAACCACTACACCACCGATACTAACCACTACACCACCGTACTAACCACTACACCACCGTACTAACCACTACAACACCATCATACTAACCACTACACCACCATACTAACCACTACACCACCAGTACTAACCACTACACCACCGCTACTAACCACTACACCATCATACTAACCACTACACCACCATACTAAACCACTACACCACCATACTAACCACTACACCACCATACTAACCACTACACCACCATACTAACCACTACACCACCATACTAACCACTACACCATCATACTAACCACTACACCATCATACTAACCACTACACCACCATACTACCACTACACACACCGTACTAACCATCTACACCACCGTACTAACCACTACACCCATCATACTAACCACTACACCACCATACTAACCACTACACCACCGTACTAACCACTACACCACCTTACTAACCACTACACCACCATACTAAACCACTACACCACCATACTGACCACTACACCCACCATACTGACCACTACACCACCATACTAACCACTACACCACCATACTGACCACTACACCACCATACTAACCACTACACCACCATACTAACCACTAACACCACCATACTAACCACTACACCACCATACTGACCACTAGCAACCACCATACTAACCACTACACCACAATACTGACCACTACACCACCATACTAACCACTACACCACCATACTGACCACGTACACCACCATACTAACCACTACACCATCAAACTAACCACTACACCACCATACTACCACTGACACCTCCATACTAACCACTACAACCACCATACTAACCACTACACCACCATACTAACCACTACACCACCATACTAACCTCTACACCACAATACTAACCACTACACCACATACTGACCCTTACAACACCATATCAACCACTACACCACCATACTAACCACTACACCACCATACTACACTCTACACCACAATACTAACCACTACACCACCATACTAACCACTACACCACCATACTAACCTCTACACCACCATACTAACCACTACACCACCATACTAACCACTACACCACCATACTAACCTCTACACCACCATACTAACCACTACACCACCATACTAACCTCTACACCACCATACTAACCACTACACCACCATACTGACCACTACACTACCACTACTAACCACTACAACCACCATACTAACCACTACACACCATACTAACACTACACCACCATACTAACCACTACACCACAGTACTAACCCACTACACCACCATACTAACCTCTACACCACCATACTAACCACTACACCACCGTACTAACCACTACACCACCGTACTAACCACTACACCACCATACTAACCACTACACCACCATACTAACCACTACACCACCATACTAACCACTACACCACCGTACTAACCAATACACCACCGTACTAACCACTACACCACCATACTAACCACTACACCACCATACTGACCACTACACCACCGTACTAACCACTACACCACCGTACTAATCACTACACCACCGTACTAACCACTACACCACCATACTTAACACTACACCACCATACTAACCACTACACACCATACTAACCACTACACCACCGTCCTAACCACTACACCACCGTACTAATCACTACACCACCGTACTAACCACTACACCACCATATTAACCACTACACCACCATACTAACCACTACACCACCATACTGACACTTACACCACCGTATCTAACCACTACACCACCATACTAACCACTACACCACCATACTAACCACTACACATCATACTAACCACTACACCACCGTACTAACCACTACACCACCGTACTAACCACTACACCACCGTACTACCCACTACACCATCATACTAACCACTACACCACCATACTAACCACTACACCACCGTACTAACCACTACACCACCGTACTAACCACTACACCATCATACTAACCACTACACCACCATACTAACCACTACACCACCATACTAACCACTACACCACATACTAACCACTACACCACCCGTACTAACCACTACACCACCATACTAACCACTACACCATCATTACTAACCACTACACCATCATACTAACCACTACACCACCATACTAACCACTACACCACCGTACTAACCACTACACCACCGTACTAACCACTACACCATCATACTAACCACTACACCACCATACTAACCACTACACCACCGTACTAACCACTACACCACCGTACTAACCACTACACCACCATACTAACCACTACACCACCATTCTGACCACTACACCACCATACTGACCACTACACCACCATACTAACCACTACACCACCATACTGACCACTACACCACCATACTAACCACTACACCACCATACTAACCACTACACCACCATACTAACCACTACAACCACCATACTGACCACTACACCACCATACTAACCACTACACCACCATACTGACCACTACACCACCATACTAACCACTACACCACCATACTGACCACTACACCACCATACTAACCACTACACCACCATACTAACCACTACACCATCATACTAACCACTACACCACCATACTAACCACTACACCACCATACTAACCACTACACCACCATACTAACCACTACACCACCATACTAACCACTACACCACCATACTAACCTCTACACCACAATACTAACCACTACACCACCATACTGACCACTACACCACCATACTAACCACTACACCACCATACTAACCACTACACCACCATACTAACCACTACACCACCATACTAACCACTACACCACCATACTGACCACTACACCACCATACTAACCACTACACCACCATACTGACCACTACACCACCATACTAACCACTACCCCACCCATACTGACCACTACACCACCATACTGACCACTACACCACCATACTAACCACTACACCCACCATACTAACCACTACACCACCATACTAACCACTACACCATCATACTAACCACTACACCACCGTACTAACCACTACACCACCGTACTAACCACTACACCACCGTACTAACCACTACAACCATCGTACTAACCACTACACCACCGTACTAACCACTACAACCACCGTACTAACCACTACACCACCATACTAACCACTACACCATCATACTAACCACTACACCATCATACTAACCACTACACCACCATACTAACCACTACACCACCATACTAACCACTACACCACCATACTAACCACTACACCATCATACTAACCACTACACCACCATACTAACCACTACACCACCATACTAACCACTACACCACCATACTAACCACTACACCACCGTACTGACCACTACACCACCGTACTGACCACTACACCACCATACTAACCACTACACCACCATACTAACCACTACACCACCGTACTAACCACTACACCACCATACTAACCACTACACCACCATACTAACCACTACACCACCATACTAACCACTACACCACCGTATTAATATGGTATATATCAACATGAAAGAAACAAAACACTTTCTCCAAAGTAGCCCGGTATAAAACCTCTTCACGCTGATTACACTGACGGTAAAGAAGGTTTTTGGCCTCTCCTGTAAAGCTACTATATATATATACACACACACACAAAATATTTGTTGTGACATCACAAAAACAAGGCCTGTTTTTCAGACTCTGAAAACAAACTGCCATTTAAACAGAAGTGAAGAAACTGAGCAGCCTTGACTTTCACATCTCAGTCGTTCTCTATTCTGAAGCTCTTACACGAGTCAGAGCGTCGGCCGCTGGCCTCTTTCACAGCGAGTCTGGAGGCGAGAAGGTCCGTTTCTCTGGAGATGATGGTTCTCTTTCATCACTGAGTGTTCCAGCTCAAGGTTTTCCACTGTGTAAGTTATCATCATCCATGACAACACAGTTCTCCTCACAAACAGCCGGCTTTATTCACGCGCCTCTGTGCAGACGGAGGATTGATCAGCAGCTCACAAACACGCTGATATGAATAAGACCGACTGAGACTGAAGCCTCTGCTCATTCTGACTCTCCTCCTTCTACTCCATCTCACTCCATTTCCAAACACTCAATACTAGAGAAACTTACAGAGCTGTTCACAGTGGAGGTGAATGGAACCAGACGTCCTCCTCTAAAAGCTCCTCACAGAAAGTTCTTACAGTAGATGTTATAAATACACTGTCTGATTCTGAGACGCTGTTTATGATAGTTTAGAGAAGATCTCAGTCTTAAACTCCATTCATGGTGGAGGGATACATGCAGGACGCTGTGAGGTTCAAATAGTCCCCAAAGAAAACCTAGTATTTTCAGATCTTCCACATTTTACCATCAACATCCAGATAAACTCAGAAGACACGTGTAGCTTCACTGGTGAGTTTCATAGTAAATACAGTGTGTATATTGGTTCCCATCACCACCACAGTAAACATCATCACCACCACTGTAAACATCATCACCACCACTGTAAACATCATCACCACTACTGTAAACACCATACCATCACGTCCACTGTAAACACCATCACGTCCACTGTAAACACCATCACCACCACTGTAAACACCATCACCACCACTGTAAACACCACCACCACCACTGTAAACACCATCACCACCACTGTAAACACCATCACGTCCACTGTAAACACCATCACGTCCACTGTAAACACCATCACCACCACTGTTTCTTCTCTGATGTTATCATTGCCGGTTCTCCTTCAGCTCCTCACAGGCTGTCCCAGGGTCTCAAAGCACTACACTCTACAACTGCAGGGGGAGCCCAAGAGCAAAAAAACATCAGTTCTCTCAAAAGAATTGCTTTAAATCTACAGCACATGATTCTAAAATACTAGTAGGCCCTTCACATCAGTGCTTCTTCAGAACCCCATAGAAACACCCTATAAAAGCCAAAGGCCCAGTTTCTTCACCCCTCGTTCCTCCCATAGACACCCCTTCAGTTCCACCAAGCAGATTATGATTGAAGCTAAGATGTGGTGCAGTTAGATGAGTGCAGATTTATACTGTCTGATGTTCTGGGTGAGGAGAAGTGATGGTGCTCAGTTCGCTGGTCCTCTCAGGCAGTAGATGTTTATCCGCAGTGACAGAGCGAGAGTGACGTTCTGATGTGTATCAGAGCAGAAACGAGAACAAAGAGACAAACAGGAGAGAAGAACAGAGCAGATCCAATCACCGCAGTGAAGGACACCAATCTTCTCATCTCCTACAACCAGACCGAGAGCGTGGAGATAACACAGCTTACACAGGTAACATCTAGTAACACACGCTAGAGCAAACACAGACCTCACTTCTGGATCATATTCTGAACTGCAGTATTTGTTATAAATTTTATTATTGAATCCAGCAGCAGTAACTTTAACCAATCAGTACTCAGCAGCAGTAACGTCAACCAATCAGTACTCAGCAGCAGTAACATTAACCAATCAGTACTCAGCAGCAGTACCATCAACCAATCAGCTCTCAGTAGCAGTAATACTAACTAATCAGCTCTCAGTAGCAGTAATACTAACTAATCAGCTCTCAGTAGCAGTAATACTAACCAATCAGCTCTCAGTAGCAGTAATACTAACTAATCAGCTCTCAGTAGCAGTAATACTAACCAATCAGCTCTCAGTAGCAGTAATACTAACTAATCAGCTCTCAGTAGCAGTAATACTAACCAATCAGCTCTCAGTAGCAGTAATACTAACCAATCAGCTCTCAGTAGCAGTAATACTAACCAGTCAGCTCTCAGTAACAGTAATACTAACCAATCAGCTCTCAGTAGCAGTAATACTAACCAATCAGCTCTCAGTAACAGTAATACTAACCAATCAGCTCTCAGTAGCAGTAATACTAACTAATCAGCTCTCAGTAGCAGTAATACTAACTAATCAGCTCTCAGTAACAGTAATACTAACCAATCAGCTCTCAGTAGCAGTAATACTAACCAATCAGCTCTCAGTAACAGTAATACTAACCAATCAGCTCTCAGTAGCAGTAATACTAACTAATCAGCTCTCAGTAGCAGTAATACTAACCAATCAGCTCTCAGTAACAGTAATACTAACCAATCAGCTCTCAGTAGCAGTAATGCTAACTGATTTGCAGTCAGTATCAGTAATACTAACCAATCAGCTCTCAGTAGCAGTAATACTAACTAATCAGCTCTCAGTAGCAGTAATGCTAACTGATTTGCAGTCAGTATCAGTAATACTAACCAATCAGCTCTCAGTAGCAGTAATGCTAACTGATTTGCAGTCAGTATCAGTAATACTAACCAATCAGCTCTCAGTAGCAGTAATACTAACTAATCAGCTCTCAGTAGCAGTAATGCTAACTGATTTGCAGTCAGTATCAGTAATACTAACCAATCAGCTCTCAGTAGCAGTAATGCTAACTGATTTGCAGTCAGTATCAGTAATACTAACCAATCAGCTCTCAGTAACAGTAATACTAACCAATCAGCTCTCAGTAGCAGTAATACTAACTGATTTGCAGTCAGTATCAGTAATACTAACCAATCAGCTCTCAGTAGCAGTAATACTAACTAATCAGCTCTCAGTAGCAGTAATACTAACTAATCAGCTCTCAGTAGCAGTAATGCTAACTGATTTGCAGTCAGTAGCAGTCATACTAACTGTTCATACCAGCAGTACTGAGACAAATGGAGAGGAACAGGAAGTGAGAGACTGTAAACACAGACAGGCAGATGGTGGAGTGTGAGAGTCTCTCAGCAGGACAGCAGCTGTGTGTGAGTGAGTGTGGTGTGTGTGAGTGAGTGTGGTGTGTGTGAGTGAGTGTGGTGTGTGTGAGTGTGTGAGTGTATATATATATATGTGTGTGTGTGAGAGAGAAAGAGAGAGAGTGTTTTTGAATATATTGGTAAAGTTGTGTGTGTATATATATGTGTGTGTGTGTGTGTGTGTGTATGTGTGTATATATATATGTGTGTATGTATATATGTGTGTGTATATATATATATATATATATGTGTGTGTGTGTGTGTGTGTATATATATATATGTGTGTGTGTGTGTGTATATATATGTGTGTGTGTGTGTATATATGTGTGTGTGAGTGTGTGTGTATATATATATATGTGTATGTGTGTGTGTGAGTGTGTGTATATATATGTGTGTGTGTGTGTGTGTGTGTGAGTGTGTGTATATATATATGTGTATGTGTGTGTATATATATGTATGTGTGTGTATATATATGTGTGTGTGTGTGAGTGTGTGTATATATATATGTGTATGTGTGTGTGTGAGTGTGTGTATATATATGTGTGTGTGTGAGTGTGTGTATATATATATATATGTATGTGTGTGTATATATATGTGTGTGTGTATATATATGTGTGTGTGTGTGAGTGTGTGTATATATATATGTGTATGTGTGTGTGTGAGTGTGTGTATATATGTGTGTGTGTGAGTGTGTGTATATATATATATGTGTATGTGTGTGTATATATATGTGTGTGTGTATATATATGTATGTGTGTGTGAGTGTGTGTATATATATATATGTGTATGTGTGTGTGTGAGTGTGTGTGTATATATATGTGTATGTGTGTGTATATATATGTATGTGTGTGTATATATATGTGTGTGTGTGTGAGTGTGTGTATATATATATGTGTATGTGTGTGTGTGAGTGTGTGTATATATATGTGTGTGTGTGAGTGTGTGTATATATATATATGTGTATGTGTGTGTGTGAGTGTGTGTGTATATATATGTGTGTGTGTATATAGATGTGTGTGTGTGTGTGTGTGTATGTGTATGTACGTGTATGACAGTGTGTGTATGTGTGTCTCTCTCTCTCTATACATAAATATATATATAGTTTTTCTTTTCTTTTTCTTTCTTCTCTCTGTGGTATGATCTTTCTTTATCCTCTTGTTCTGTTGGTCCTTGTTTTGTTCTCTTTGACTCTCTGTTACTCATTCTTTCTTCTTGCTCTCTCTTTTATTGCCTTTCTCTCTTTCTCTCTGTCTCTCTGTCTCTCTGTCTGTTCTTTTCATATCTGTTGTTATCTGTGTCTCCCTCTCTCTGTTTGTATGTTATATTAATGATGAACTGATCAGAACACTCTCTCAGTGAGAGACTGGAATTAAAATGTATTACATATTAAAGGTAAACATGCTGCGCAGGTCCTGGTCGAGTCTTAATGAGTCTGTATATAATCTCAGTAGAGTATCAGAGACACTGGCATCATTCTAATATTTATATATTGATGATTAAATGTACTATTACTATTATTATTATTATTGTATTATATTATAGTATCATTAATCTGTAATTATCTAGTAATTCAGGTCACTGTGTACGGCAGACTGGTCAGTTTGAATGTCTTACTGAAATTTGGAGATTAAGCATGTTCTCCTGATCAGTGATGCCCCCCCCCCCCCCCCCCACTTTGTTAGCATGTGTGTGTGTGTGTGTGTGTGTGTGTGTGTGTGTGTTGTTTGTAACACTCTCTGAAACACCACTCTGACATATATAACCTGCTGACGTGTTAGTGTTAGTATAGACAAGTTTTGAAGCTTTATTGCCCCAGATTGAGTCCCTGGGGGGCAACACTTCACCGGAGCGCCCCTCACTGTGCCCTAGTAACGTCACCACGAGCAGCTTAATAACCTCTCATGGCAGAGCCGTCACATGAAAGAGTCGTTCTCTGTTTGGAGTGGGCAGCATGTCTCCAAGGTCACTCGCAGAGTCTGTATGTACATTTACACAGAATAAATAACACAATCCTCACAATTCTCACCATCATCACCATCATCACCATCATCACCATCATCACAATCCTCACAATCCTCACAATTCTCACCATCATCACCATCATCACCATCATCACAATCCTCACAATTCACACCATCATCACCATCATCACCATCATCACAATCCTCACAATCCTCACAATTCTCACAATTCTCTCCATCATCACCATCATCACCATAATCACAATTCTCACCATCATCACCATCATCACAATCCTCACAATTCTCACCATCATCACAATCCTCACAATCCTCACTATTCTCACAATTCTCACCATCATCACCATCAGCACAATCCTCACAATCCTCACAATCCTTACAATCCTCACAATTCTCACCATCATCACCATCAGCACAATCCTCACAATCCTCACAATTCTCACCATCATCACCATCAGCACAATCCTCACAATCCTCACAATTCTCACAATCCTCACAATCCTCACAATCCTCACAATCCTCACAATTCTCACAATCCTCACAATTCTCACAATCCTCACAATCCTCACAATCCTCACAATTCTCACCATCATCACCATCAGCACAATCCTCACAATCCTCACAATTCTCACAATCCTCACAATCCTCACAATCCTCACAATCCTCACAATTCTCACAATCCTCACAATTCTCACAATTCTCACAATTCTCACCATCATCACCATCAGCACAATCAGCACAATCCTCACAATCCTCACAATCCTCACAATTCTCACCATCATCACCATCAGCACAATCCTCACAATCCTCACAATTCTCACAATTCTCACAATTCTCACCATCATCACCATCAGCACAATCAGCACAATCCTCACAATCCTCACAATTCTCACAATTCTCACAATCCTCACAATTTTCACAATCCTCACAATTCTCACAATTCTTACCATCATCACCATCAGCACAATCCTCACAATCCTGACAATCCTTACAATCCTCACAATTTTCACAATCCTCACAATTCTCACCATCATCACCATCAGCACAATCCTCACAATTCTCACAATCCTCACAATCCTCACCATCATCACAATCCTGACAATCCTCACCATCATCACAATCCTGACAATCCTCACCATCATCACAATCCTGACAATCCTCACCATCATCACAATCCTGACAATCCTCACCATCATCACAATCCTGACAATCCTCACCATCATCACAATCCTGACAATCCTCACCATCATCACAATCCTGACAATCCTCACCATCATCACAATCCTGACAATCCTCACCATCATCACAATCCTCACCATCATCACAATTCTCCAAAAATACTGAATACTGATTTGTCTGATACACATTTCCACTGTGTGAGTCCAGAGAAGTAGATTGCACTCCTACCTTTACATTTAGGGCATTTATCCAGAGCGACTTCCAGAAGTGCTTAGTGTTCGGTCAGAGTATGAGTATCTCTATCTAGTACAAACAGGTTTAAGTCCAAACTACTCTTATACTCAAACACTGCTATAAACACAGAGCCAGTGCTGATACCTAGAAAGAAGATAGAGCAACACCTAGCAGGACTGGAACACCTACAGAGAAGAGAATAAATACACTACATACAGTATCAGCGCAGTACTTATCCAGAGTTCCTAGAAGATCAAGTGCAGTTATGGTTTCTACCAATGCTTCAGTAGATCAGTGTTTATAAGAGCTTCACAAAGAGACGGTGGTCTTCAGTCTGTGTTTGAAGGCTACGAGAGAGCTCGCTGTTCGGGCAGCCAGTGGAAGCTCGTTACACCATATGGGCTCCAGGACAGAGAAGCGTTTGTTGTGTGTCTTCTGTTTTTACAGAAATTTAAGTGGTGGTTGTGAATGTTTCTCTGTATGCAGTGTTTGATAAAGGTTCACCAAACTGATCCTGAGCTTATATGGTTCTATCATTTATTGCTGAGTGATGGTTCTTGATGCAGGACTGTCTGAGGGATTGGAGATGATGGAGGTTCAGCTGAGGCTTAGGCTGAATTACCTCTGTTTAATGATTCTGCGCTACAGAAGGAAGAAATATGCAAATATGAAATATCCAGTGTGTCTTTGAGGAACATTGTTTATAAACATTCCTATAATTTTCTCACACATTTCTTTACAAACTGGAGATCCTCTGTTCATCGTTGTTCCTTATTTGCTTCTTACCTTGTTACTAGCCTTAAACTGCCTCCTGTCCCAACTTCGTTTTGAATGTGTTGCAGGCCTGAAACGCAGGAATGGATGTATATTATTAAATGGAATTAAGTTGATCAGACAAAACATGGAACATGTTGGGTTCAAACCGTCTGCAGTGAAATAAAAGCCAACGTAAAAGTAAGAAATAACACATTAGCGAATTTATTTCTTAGTGTTCTGTAGAAAACCTCAACCAAAGCCTTTAGAGTCCAGCTTGGTAGGACGTACCTTGTCAGAGCAACAGTTCATCACTTCTACTGTTCTATGTCAGAACAAAACAGAACAAATTAACACTCGTTTAACTGACTGGCAAAGCAGAAATGATCCATATTGCTCTCTTTCCACTTTCTTTTAGTTTCATTTCTTAAATGTCTGTAGGATAAAGGTCATGTTCACATTATTGTATCAGACGTTATCCGATGCAGTGGACCAGAGAAGCATCCAAACACTTCAGCTTTGTTTTTATTCCAAACTAACTCGGTGAGGTTTGTAGTCAGCATTGATGAAGAGACGAAGACATAAATATATAGATGCCTCTCTTCATGGAAAGGATTACAGAACCATCTCTGAAGAGTCTGGACTCCACAGTCAGACAAACTGTGTACAAATGGAGGAAATCCAAGACCCTTGTTATCTCCCTAGGAGTGGTCAACCAACAAACATCACTCCAAGATGTGTAACAGTCTGTGAGGTCACAAAGGAACCCAGGAGAACTTCTAAGCAGCTAAAGGGCACAGTGGCTAATTATAATTTTCAGGATAACACTTACCAACGGTGGTGTCAATGGCAAGAGAAACTCACCAACGTCCAAACAGAACATTGCTGTCAGTCTACAGGGCTCCTCGAAATGTTTTCTGTGGAGATCAAAGTAGATCTTTGGTGATAGAAGCATTCTAAAGGAAAATATCAGGACATCTGTCTGTGAACTGAATCTCAGGAGAACGTGGGTCCTACAGCAGGACAATGACACTAAACACTTGAGTGGTTCTATCAAAGCTGGTTAAGGATAAGTAAAGTTAATGTTTTGAATGACCAAGTCAAAGTCCAGACCTTAATCCTATAAAGGCGTTGTGGGAGGACCGACAGGCAGGACATTTGGAGCTACATGCATAAAACATAAGTCATTTTCAAAAATTCAACTATTTTTGTGTTCACTGGATTTACAGTGATGTGAAACACCTGGTCTTCTGCATAAACAGCTTCTAAAATATGAATAACTCTCACTGGTTTTTGGATATTTGTGTTTTTAAGAGAGCTTTGATTATTTAAAGTGAATTGAAAAGTAAACATATAAATTTAACCAAAAAAGAAATAGATTTTTGGCACAATTTCATGTCTGATTGGGGATAATTTTGCATTTTACCTTCCAATGTATCAGATTTAATTGAGCTTTGATTGTCTGTTGACTCTTAACGGTAAATTTTAATTGACATATTAAAATTGTTTAGTTTTGGGATGAAAGAAATTACATTTTATCCAAAATGTATCCTGAATTTCTCATCCAAACTGATCCAAAAGCACACAAACAGGCGTTTTTAAACAAAAGAGATGAAAAACTGCCAATAATAATGATAATAATAATAATAATAATAATAATAATGATAATGATGATGATGTCTATCTACTATTGGCCACTGGGTGGCGCAAAGACTCCGTTCAGCACGGCAAAGTACGGCTGCTTTTATTACCACCCATATTCCGACAAGCCACGCCCTCTTTTGCTGGGATTGGCCAGATTTAGCTCCCCCTGTTGTCCCCCTGTTGTCCCCCTGTTGTCCCCCTGTTCACACTTTAGATTTTAAGCTTGTTGAACAACATAGAACATACAGTGTGTGTAGGAAGTCCTACAACAGCAGGGCGTGTCCCAGCGCAGGAGGGCGTGGCTTTGTCAGAATATGGGTAAAAACAAGAGGCTATAGCGCAAAAGGGCGTGGTTCTGCGAACCAATCACAATTTCGCAGCACTAGCCAATCTCAGCTCATGTAGGACGGGGTTTGTCGGAATACGTCCACGCCCCCCGCCCCCCTCTCCGGTCCGGTCTGAAGTTTGCTGCGCCGCGCGCACTCCAGCCAGACAGACGTGCGGCGGCTCTTGCGAGCGAGGATGTCCGTGAACGAGGTGCACGTGTTTCGACCGTTCAAGCTGATCGCGCTGCTGTGCGTGTTCCTCGCGCTCTGCCTGGACGTCGTGGCGCTGCTGAGCCCCGCGTGGGTGACGGCGGAGGGGTACGCGCTGTCGCTGTGGGAGTCATGCTTTGAGAGCGAGGCGGAGTGGCGGTGCAGCTCCACGCTCAAGTCCGGTAAGGGGGCTCGCGCGCGTTCAGAGTGGGTTTAGTGTGGAAGTGTTGTTTACAGTGGCTGTGATGATGTTTACATTTGTGGTGATGATGTTTACAAAGGTGATGTTGTTTACAGTGGTAGTGATGGGAACCACAAATATACACATTTTATTAACTTTCAAAGCCACCAGTTAACCTACACGTGTAGGTTGAATGTTGTTGGTAAAATGTGATAATAATAAGATTATAATATAATGAGTAATATAATAAATGACAATTATAATAACAATATAGTAATTAATAAATAGTGTTATTAATAATAACTTACTTTAGGGAGTTGGACGTCTGGTTCAATTCACCACAGCTGTGAATAGTTCTGACTGCGTATATATGAAATCAGAGAGTGACATTAATTTTCCTTAAAAATAAAAAATTAAAATGTTTTCATAATCTGTAAGATTTTTTTAATGCTGTATAATAATCAATAATCAAATATAATATATAATAATCATATCCTATATTGATTTGTGTAATTGATCAGTGCTTGTCTGAGCTCAGTATATACCTGTTTATCCTGTTAAAGTTTATAGAACACTCTGAAAGTGACCGTTACAAAGTAGAACGGTTGGGTTTTAAAATATAAAAACGGTTCAGCAGTTTAAATTTTTTAAATAACGGTTTTTCTACAACCGTCAGCAGCGCCAGTCGGACTGTTCGTGTGATCGGAGCGGTTTATCAGTGCTTTGGTAGTGTTTTTAAGCAAATATTGATTAAAAACGGAGCTGAATTCGGTTTAAACGCCTAAATATGAATGTGTAAAGCTGTTCTGACGTAAAACGTAATGTTTACATGCAACTTCACCACAGAGTGTTTCCCATTAAGCCCCGTTAGCGTAGCAGCGCTAGCAGGGGGAGCTAACTCCTCTAACTTCACTTGAGGTCAGTGTTATTCCCTGTACCAACACACTGAGACCGATTCTGAAGGTTTTGAAGCACATATGTAATTTTAATGCAGCACTTTGTGCTTATACAACGCCGACTTGTCCCTGTTTGTCTGTGGGGTTCAGTGAAAGTGTGTTAGCATTAGTTTTAGTCAGTCAGCAGGTAGTAGAACTATGGAGCTAATGGTTCTCCATAAGCTCAGTGACAGGTTTAGTCAGAAATATAAATGTACCAGTGCACAGACTGTATTTATCTACTTTATGCTGAAGTAAAGCGGTCCAGTCAGCAAAACAAGGGACATATTGTTGAGTGTAATGAGTTTTAGGTGATGGATGGTAGTAGATTTAGCCAAATTCGTGTCTGGTTTGTGTTTGTTTACTTCTGAACACAAGTTACTGCCCAGTCACGCAGCTGTTTTTGCAGACTGTGTGTTTTTTGAGGTGCAGATAAATCTGGCTTAGCTTTTGGTGGAGAACGGCTATGGAAATGCATGGAATTTACCATGATCTTCTATGTCCATGACAGATGAGGGGAGCAGACAAAGGGCCATTGTTATTGACCTGGCTCTCTCTCTCTCTCTCTCTCTCTCTCTCTCTCTCTCTCTCTCTCTCTCTCTCTCTCTCTCTCTCTCTCCAAACAAAGCCTCTCCGGAATGCTAACATTTTGCTTTTTAAGTGTTAGGCAGCCGCACTTGCTAATTAGAGGAAGAATCTTGAGGCCTTTTCTCAAAGGACTCTTTCACTTTTTTTCACTTTCTGCTCATTCCGGGTCCTTTAAAGTGATTTTAATGGATTAAAGGTGAAATGCGCTCTCGTATGCAGGATTGAAAGGTTGCGCGAGATAACAACATTGATTGTAGAAACTCTGGAGCGCTAATGCAGGAACAGCATGTTCTCCAGCAGTAAGTGCTGCTGTTTGTATTTTAAGGACGTGTAAACAGAACATATGTAATGAGTCATCTGGGGCTGCTTCACTGTTCTGAACGGTTTTAATGTTGGTTCTCTTTGTAGCGCCGATGAACTCTGGGGAGCGAAGTTAGCGCAGCCAGAATGCTAATCATGGGGCCAATAGGTCAAACTTGTGCTTAAGACGTGTGGGGAACATCATCACTGCTCAGATTAAAACATACATGTTTATATGTTTGTATGCATCATTTTAACTCCAATAGAAATGTTAGTTTATAGGTCAGTCACGATCATGAAATTTTAGCTGACAGTTAATTGCTATTTAAATAAAATTAACAGTTTAATTGTTTTATTACATGTAACTATTGAAGCACAAGCCAGAAATGACTGATTAGCTAAAACATTCACAACACTAGAACTGTAACTGTCAATTAGCTAATAACACTAAAGCTCCACCCTTCGTGTGCTGTGATTGGCTAGTAGATCATATTGGTAAAGCCCCACCCCTTTTGCGATCTGATTGACCAGCAGCCAAGTTTATACCGATTACCAGTCCATAATTCTAGAACACTGAAGCCCCACCCATCATGGGCTGTGATTGGCTGATAATTGGTTTTCTGTAGTCAGTCCATGCTTCTAGATTTTTAGTGCCCCACCCCTCCTGCAATCTGATTGGCCAACAGCCTAGTTTATACCTTCTGCCAGTCCACCATTCTAGAACACTAAAGCTCCACTTTACAGTTTACCTGTAGACAGGTAGGTGAAGGTAGTGTTACAGTTTACCTGTACACAGGTAGGTGAAGGTAGTGTTACAGTCTACCTGTACACAGGTAGGTGAAGGTAGTGTTACAGTCTACCTGTACACAGGTAGGTGAAGGTAAGGTTCAGAGTCTTACCCAAGGAATTATATTGGTAGCATAAGGTATTTACCCAGGTTAAATGTCCCCAGTTGACTCCATATTTAATTATAAAGCGAGTATAATTAGTTCTTGGAGTTTTTAAGAGAATAAATGTTTATGTTGGTCAGATTTACGTAATTGCGCTGAAGGCCTTTATGTTAAAGAGCCTTATTACAGGTTGAGTGGTGGGTTTTCCAGAGTAGAGCAGGGGGCTGTGTTTTTAGCCGTTAGCACTGTGTTTCTCAATTTCTTCTTAACAGACCTACGTTATTGGACCATTAGCGTCCAAGTTTCTCTCCAGATCTCTGAACTTTATGGTATTTCACAGTTTGCCTGTATTGATAGCTACATTTATCCAAAATACATGAATATCTGTACAACATATTAAACCAAACACCTACCCAACAGAGAAACACCTGAACAGCTGGATATTTGGGTTTAGTTCTGATTAGCAGTATGAATAGTATTACTACTGTTTTTTTTAATTATTTTCAAGGCACTACAGGTTCTGTCTTATTTCAACTCAAATTTAATATTGTCAAGCATATTGTATCAGCATGTCTACAACATAAATATACACATTGTATTGACTATGAAATAACTAAGAACTTTCTGTGAGGAGCTTTTAGAGGTGGACGCCTGGTTCCATTCACCTCCACTGTGAACAGATCTGACTGCACCAATAACACAAGAGTATGATGGTTAGTAGCTGACTGACTGTTAGGCTACCTGGCTAGCTAGCGAGGTGTACCCATATGCCGTTTGGCTCTGCACGGTGCTCTACAGCGCTCCTAGTGGCAGTGTTATATCATTTCCTGTTGACGCGTTACAGCTGTTTGTCAGCTCTGCTACAGTGTGATGGTATATGAACAGTTCATACCGGAGGGGGAATTAATTTTTTTAATTGAATTTTAAATGTTTTTATTTCACCGCGTGACGGACAGCGGCTGTTTCACAGCTACTGGAAACCAGTAGGTCATGTTCAGTGGAATGTAAAATGTTGGCCTGAAGCTTTAGATATCAGTTCCAGGCTCGTTTCCAGATTCCTTGAACTCCTTCGTTCTAATGCCGCTCAGCCTCACCTCCCCCACTCTCTGCTCCCGGGTCCCCCGAACAGCCTCAGTTCACTCAGTTGTTCTTTTCTCTCGGCCTCTGTATTGATCAGTGATTAGTTGGCGTGACGCTGCTGGTCTTTGCTGGGACCCCATTGTGTTCACTCTGCGCTCCATTGTTAACGCTCAGCTGGCGGGGACGCCATCGCACTCTGGGTCTCCGAGCTGTTTGTCCTCTGTGGTCTGTTGTTCTTTACACTCTTTCTAAACAAGATGAAGTGAATGTAGGAAACTTCCTGTGGCTGGTGGATCACTACTCCCAGATCACTACTCCCAGATCACTACTCCCAGATCACTGCTCCCAGATCTCTACTCCCAGATCACTACTCCCAGCTCACTACTCCCAGCTCACTACTTCCCAGAT
>CM038726.1:38056707-38059207 GCA_021613375.1 Megaleporinus macrocephalus | reverse complement strand
CCGTACTAACCACTACACCACCATACTAACCACTACACCACCGTACTAACCACTACACCACCGTACTAACCACTACACCACCATACTAACCACTACACCACCGTACTAACAACTACACCACCATACTAACCACTACACCACCATACTAACCACTACACTGTGTAGCATAGCTGGTTTTCTTCCTGGAGGAAGGAGAAAGTCTGGACACTAGTGAGAGTAAAGTATTTATAATGTAAAGAAGCTAAAACAGTAAAAGGCTTTCTGATTTGTATTGATCACCTTTCATCCAGTACGACAGCAGAGGCTCTCCAGCAGCTAATCAACAGCCGATGTTCACCAGGAGTCCAGTTTAATCTCGGGGAGATCATGTGTGCGTGGAGAGCCGAGGGAGACGTCAGCTCAGAGGAATCTGAATATAAAGTAAAGTTTGATGAGCTACAGCGCGTAGGCATGAAACATGTAGACTCTTTCTTTCTTCACACATCAGCCTGAGTCGGCCTGCTTCTGAGAGAACACATCCAGTAGATCAGAGCGAGGAGGCATGGTTACTGTCTCCACACAGTCAGGTCTCCAAGCAGCAGCTCTATTTAAACTATTTAAAGGAAAACTCCACCAATGTTCATACATTTTCTGAACAGTTAAACCACATTTTGAGAGCTTTGATATCTTAGATACAGTCAGTTCTGTTCACAGTGGAGATGAATGGAACCAGACGTCCTCCTCTAAAAGCTCCTCACAGAAAGTTCTTACAGTAGATGTTATAAATACACTGTCTGATTCTGAGACGCTGTTTATGATAGTTTAGAGAAGATCTCAGTCTTAAACTCCATTCATGGTGGAGGGATACATGCAGGACGCTGTGAGGTTCAAATAGTCCCCAAAGAAAACCTGATATTTAAGCCTTTACTTTAAAAAGTCAGCCCAAACTAACCTTGTGTAGTGGCTGATTATTGTTGACTTAACTCTCAAGTTCAGGTGACTCAAACTTCTTAGGTTAGTGAAATGTTCTCTTAATGTTTTAGTTCTGTTTGTCAGTTAACAAAGCCTGTAGAATCCGCCATCCAAAGTAGGAAGAAATATATAATCATAATAGTCATAATAATATTTACTAGCCATTTTCTAATCTTGGGTATTCACTTACGGATGGCTGTGACATCAATATTGCTGGGATTCGAACTCATCTCCTGCTGGGATGATGGGTTAGTCTGTTGCACCACTTTGGAACTTCTGAAGAACCTTAGATTTGGTGTCCATAAATGTTTAATACTCTGTAGAACATTCTTGTCACCACCACTGTAAACAACATCTGAACCATTTCACACCAGACCCACCAGCATTAGCGTAGAGCTAATATACGACTGTAAACCCCATAGAGACGCTAGTTAAAACCAGCAGAACTTATTGTCAGGATCAACTTGGTGGTGTTTAGGAAAGTGCTGCCACTGCTGCTGTAGATGATGTAGGTGATGTATGTGCTGTAGATGATGTAGATGATGTAGGTGCTGCTGCTGTAGGTGATGTAGGTGATGTATGTGCTGTAGGTGATGTAGGTGATGTAGGTGCTGCTGCTGTAGATGATGTAGGTGATGTAGGTGCTGCTGCTGTAGATGATGTAGGTGATGTAGGTGCTGCTGCTGTAGATGATGTAGGTGATGTATGTGCTGTAGGTGATGTAGGTGCTGCTGCTGTAGATGATGTAGGTGCTGCTGCTGTAGATGATGTAGGTGATGTATGTGCTGTAGATGATGTAGATGATGTAGGTGCTGCTGCTGTAGGTGATGTAGGTGCTGCTGCTGTAGATGATGTAGGTGCTGCTGCTGTAGATGATGTAGGTGATGTATGTGCTGTAGATGATGTAGGTGATGTATGTGCTGTAGATGATGTAGGTGATGTAGGTGCTGCTGCTGTAGATGATGTAGGTGCTGCTGCTGTAGATGATGTAGGTGATGTATGTGCTGTAGATGATGTAGATGATGTAGGTGCTGCTGCTGTAGGTGATGTAGGTGCTGCTGCTGTAGATGATGTAGGTGATGTATGTGCTGTAGATGATGTAGGTGATGTATGTGCTGCTGCTGTAGGTGATGTAGGTGCTGCTGCTGTAGATGATGTAGGTGCTGCTGCTGTAGATGATGTAGGTGATGTATGTGCTGTAGATGATGTAGGTGATGTATGTGCTGTAGATGATGTAGGTGATGTATGTGCTGTAGATGATGTAGATGATGTAGGTGCTGCTGCTGTAGATGATGTAGGTGTTGCTGCTGTAGATGATGTAGGTGATGTATGTGCTGTAGATGATGTAGATGATGTAGGTGCTGCTGCTGTAGGTGATGTAGGTGCTGTAGATGATGTAGATGATGTAGGTGATGTAGGTGCTGCTGCTGTAGATGATGTAGGTGTTGCTGCTGTAGATGATGTAGGTGATGTATGTGCTGTAGATGATGTAGATGATGTAGGTGCTGCTGCTGTAGGTGATGTAGGTGCTGCTGCTGTAGATGATGTA
>CM038726.1:38054254-38055711 GCA_021613375.1 Megaleporinus macrocephalus | reverse complement strand
TAATGATATAAAAACCATGTTTGGTGCCCCATGGAACTATTTTCAGTAATGTTCTAAACAGAACCTATACAGCACGTTCTCCGTCAGTCTGTAGAACTAGTTCACTGCGCAAACAGTCACACCAAAGAAAAACAAAGATCTCCAAAGTAGTGACTTTACAGGAGCGTCCAAAAACCTTCTCGACGTTCAGTGTAAGTGAAGGTAAAGAGGTTTTACTGGAGGTGAGTTTGGAGAGCTTCTATTGGTCAGTTCATCAGGAAACTCCTACAGGATATAAAGATCAGCTGTCGGGTTCAGATGATGCGGAAAAAGAAATTTGATGGTTTTGTTGGACCGTGATGATGTAAGCATATTAACTGTACTTACTAAAGAAACCTTGAAGAACCTAACACAGCTACACATAGCACTGGAGCTACAAGGCTAAAGTAACTAAATCTAAAACTGAAGCAATGAGGCTAACATAGCTAAATGTAACACTGGAGCTACAAGGCTAACAAAGATAAACGTAGAACTGGAGCTACGAGGTTAATGTAGATAAATGTAGCACTGGAGATAGGAGGCTAACACAAGTATATGTAGCACTGGAGCTACGAGGCTAACATAGCTAAATGTAGCACTGGAGCTACAAGGCTAATGTAGATAAATGTTGCACTGGAGATACTAGACTAATGTAACTAAATGTAACACTGGAGCCATGAGGCTAACATAGCTAAATGTAACACTGCAGCTACAAGGCTAATATAACAAAATGTAGCACTGGAGCTATGAGGCTAACATAGCTAAATATAGCATTGAAGCTATGAGACTAGCATAAATAAATGTAGCACTGAAGCTACAAGGCTAACATAGCTAAATATAGCATTGAAGCTATGAGACTAGCATAACTAAATGTAGCACTGAAGCTATGAGACTAATATAGCTAAATATAGCACTGAAGCTATGAGACTAATGCAGCTAACAAGTAGCCTATAGTCCAGATAGCCAAAGATCATGACACTAGCGTCTGTGTGGAGATAATTTAGAGGAGAGAACTAAACTGTCTTTAGTTTTAATGGAAGTCAATTGAACCAGAATCATTTCCAGGCTATTTTGGAGAAATTCTATTGGTCCATTCATCATGAAGTATGTAAACGGCAGCAGCTTCATTCAAATGATGTAGAAAATGGAGATACATGTTTTTCATTGGACAGCGACCATATACACATGGGCTGAAGAACGTTAGCCAAGCTAAACACAGTCCCCTGCTCACCCACAGTCACCCAGAACCACCCTGCTCCACCACGCCCCTCTCCGGACCGGGCCTTGCGTCAGGGCTCTCCAGGACTTTGGCCTGTAAGCCATTAACCTACTTCACTTTCTCCACGACAGAACGCGAGCCAGCTCGCAAATCAAAGCCAGAGCTCGTAAAGACGCCGAATGGGCCCGTTACTCCGGCCGAGTTCTCCTCTTTAGGATAT
>CM038726.1:38034254-38046754 GCA_021613375.1 Megaleporinus macrocephalus | reverse complement strand
TAAACATAGACATACGTTTGTAATTAATTACATGTAATAACAAAGGCCTCTTTTTTTTCATCAACGAGCCTGGTGGTTCTCAGAGTCATGGACTCATGAGGACTCGTGAGACCGGTTATGGTTTCTTTTTTTAATCTAATGAGCAGCTAATTCAGACCCAAGTAATACAGAATAGAGAAAGAAAGAGAAAGAGAGACATGCAAACACCAACAATCTCCATCAAACACCATAGTTCTCCATCAAACACCATCATTCCCATCAAACACCACCATTCTCCATCAAACACCATCAGCCTCATCAAACGCCATCCTTCTCCATCGAACACCATCATCCTCATCAAACACTATCATTCTCCATCAAACCCCATCAGCCTCATCAAACATTATCTTTCTCCATCAAACACCATACTTCTCACCAAATACCATAATCCTCATCAAACACCATCATTCTCCATCAAACACCATCATCCTCATCAAACACCATCATTCTTCACCAAACACCATCATTCTTCACCAAACACTATCATTCTCCATCAAACACAGTCATTCTTCACCAAACACCATCATTCTTCACCAAACACTCATTCTCCATCAAACACTATCATTCTTCACCAAACACTATCATTCTCCATCAAACACCATCATTCTTCACCAAACACTATCATTCTCCATCAAACACCATCTTTTTCCATCAAACACCATCATCCTCATCCAACATCATTCTTCACCAAACACTATCATTCTTCACCAAACACTATCATTCCCACCAATGCTATCATTCTCCTCAATTTCCATTACTTCAAACCAAACACCATCATTCTCATCAAACACCACCATTCTCTGTCATTCTCATGGTTACAGTTTCTTTTTCCATCTTTTCCAACAGCTAAATCAGAACCAGGAATTAATGAAGAAAACTTCACAAATAATTTGCTACCCTGCAAACACAGTTACATTGTAACAATGTTATGACAATCTATTGTTTTAGAGCCCACAACGTTGTGACAATGTTAACTGACAACACAGTTACAACGTTGTCAGCACACTGTCACAGCCTCCTAGAATACTTCTATTATATCTGCATGGAACCCTATGGAATTTTGCTAAATTGCCAACAGGTGATTATAATACCGCATGACAATGTTACCTGTGACAACCATTAACAGCATTGCAGCAACGTTGTAGGAAAAGTAGAGACATTGTGACGTCACTACAAAACACCTCAGAAAGCTGTGACAATGTAGTGGCAACGTTATCAGTATGTTGTCATAACCTCCTTCATATGTTCTATAATATCTGCATGGAATTTTCATAAATTAGCGGCAACTTAATAATACCCCATAAACAATGTTACTTAATAGTGATGTTGTGACAACGTTGTGCTCAAATGTAAACATTGTAAGTAGGTAGACAACTTTGTGACAACATTGTGTGTTTGTTGGGCATTGGCTTTAGCATTAACACCACAGAACAATTCTATTTTTATATTTCTATCATTTCAACACCAGATTTTTACATCAATGACCTCACACATGAGCCTTGATCCTCTGGAGCACACTCGCGTTAGCTTAGCTTAGCAGCCTACAGACACCACAGAACAGGTTTGTTTTAGTTTTCCTGTCACTCCAACACGGTTCAGCCCACCCTGCTTCAGCCCACCCTGCTGTCACTGTTATGAGTGTGTATTGTCTCTACTTGTGATAATTGGGTGTCAGTTGATCCAGCCTGTATTTGAAGTGAAACTAAGGTAGCTAAGAGAGAGGAGCTGGCTAGCTTTAGCTTAGCTGTGAGGCTACAGCTCCAAACAGAACAGAACAGGCTTAAAGTCAGCTTCCTGTCCCTCAAACATCATCTGCTTGACTTTACTTACTCAGACCTGAGTCAGTATCATCTAAACTCAGTAAAACTTCTGTTGGTCAGAACAGATTATATTCTGTGGTGAGCAGAGCTTTTAGCATGCTAGCTAGGCTAATGCTAACAGCTACTCTCTCCTGGTTGGTGCTGATGTGTACACTCAGTCTAAAATTATTCTACAGTAGTTTATGGGTGATTCTTTATTTGCGGGCTCTTTTGCCATCTTTTGTAATGTTTAGTTTTATAAAGTAAAGCAATTATTTCAGTAAAGCTTAAATTTCAGTATAAAATCACACTGTTACACCTAATTATATTTAAGTTCAAAATAATTTAAAAGATACTGATGGTGAAATCGAAAACCTGTCATTACCATCAACAAATGTCATTATCGTCTTAACAGGTTATGTGTTGGTAATGACGTGTTGCGATAATGACAATTTTCACTTAAAAAAAAAAGCTAGCTAGGCCATGGATTTGCTAAAGCTAGTTAACAGCTAGTACAAGCTGCACTTTAAATACACATAAATAAATAAATAAATAAATAAATAAATAAATAAATATGTGTAATGTGTAAATGTAATGTTTTGTTGTAAAGCTTCTTGTTTAAGTGCCCAAAACGTTGTCACAACGTTAAAATGTAATTTATATATATATATATATATATATATATATATATATATATATATATATATATATATTGTTTTGATACATGAGCCATACATGAGTTGTAATATATATATTACAACAGAACAAAAGACATACTTTACTGTTATTCAATGTTAGTCAAGTCAATGTAACCAAACGTCTTTCAAAGTAATTTCAAGTAATTTCTTTTAGTCCATTCATTCCAAAACTTACATACGTTGTAAAGAACAACACATACTTTCAAACTGAGTCAGAAACTAAAAACCTATACATTTAAGGTTTCTTTCAGACAGCAGCTAAATATCTTAACAACAGTGTGTCCCATGTGTACGTATATGTTTAAGCCTCACACACAGACACACAGGCTGAGCTCTGTGTGGTCATTTGGACTGCTGCCCGCTCTGGTCGGCTCCTAGCGTAAGGCTGATGTGTGGGAGGATTAAACCCACTCTCTGTTCTCTCTAATGAGGGTCTATGGAAGCACTACAGGGGCTGTGTTAACATGAGAAGGACACGTGGACGTCCATATGGAACCAGACGCTGTAGAGGAGGTACTTGTGTGTGTGTGAACGCAGAAGAAGAAAGAAAGAATGCATATTCAATAACGGAGCTGACATGAGGACCAAGAAACACAGATGATAAACATAAGACATAATAATGAGAAACAGACGATGATAACGTTAAACAGATGAAGCCACTGCCGATCCAAACCAATCATGTTCTTCAGTCTGTGTGTCAGTGCTCAACTGAGATTATTAGCTATGCATTCATTTCAGCCCATGAATTTCAAACCTCAGTCTAAAATTACTCTACAGTAGTTTATACCAGAGTATTTCTACTAGCACCCATATGGGCTTCCTAATGGTATGTTAGCACTAATCTGTGTGATTAGTTGATTCCTCTGTTACTCTTCCTAGTAATGCTGGTAGTAAGTCCAACATGTAAGGCCTGTAGTCCAGCTTCAAGAGTCATAACAAAATTTTTATTCAGTGTTCCAGGAATTTAGTCCAATCAAAATGTACCAATGAAACAAAAGTACTACTTCAATACAGCAAGCATGACTTTACTAAATATGTACTACTCTGCAAAAATCTTAGGCACGTAAACAACACATTTAATAATAATATTTAATAATAAAGTGTAAAAGCACTACTTACTCTTATTAATACTGTTTAATATTTAATAATAAAGTGTAAAAGTACTACTTACTCTATTAATACTGTTTAATATTTAATAATAAAGTGTAAAAGTACTACTTACTCTATTAATACTGTTTAATATTTAATAATAAAGTGTAAAAGCTCTACTTACTCTATTAATACTGATTAATGCTTAATAATAAAAGTGTAAAAGCTCTACTTACTCTATTAATACTGATTAATATTTAATAATAAAGTGTAAAAGCACTACTTACTCTATTAATACTGATTAATATTTAATAATAAAGTGTAAAAGTACTACTTACTCTATTAATACTGTTTAATATTTAATAATAAAGTGTAAAAGCTCAACTTACTCTATTAATACTGATTAATGCTTAGTAATAAAAGTGTAAAAGCTCTACTTACTCTATTAATACTGTTTAATATTTAATAATAAAGTGTAAAATCTCTACTTACTCTATTAATACTGATTAATATTTAATAATAAAGCGTAAAATCTCTACTTACTCTATTAATACTGTTTAATATTTAATAATAAAGTGCAAAAGCACTACTTACTCTATTAATACTGATTAATATTTAATAATAAAATGTAAAATAACTACTTACTCTATTACTGTTTAATATGTAATAATAAAGTGTAAAAGCTTTACTTACTCTATTAATACTGTTTAATATGTAATAATAAAGTGTAAAAGCTTTACTTACTCTATTACTGTTTAATATTTAATAATAAAGTGTAAAAGCTCTACTTACTCTATTAATGCTGATTAATATTTAATAATAAAGTGTAAAAGCTCTACTTACTCTATTAATACTGATTAATATTTAATAATAAAGTGTAAAAGCTCTAATTACTCTATTAATACTGATTAATATTTAATAATAAAGTGTAAAAGGACTACTTACTCTATTAATACTGATTAATATTTAATAATAAAGTGTAAAAGCACTACTTACTCTATTAATACTGATTAATATTTAATAATAAAGTGTAAAAGCACTACTTACTCTATTAATACTGATTAATATTTAATAATAAAGTGTTTATTGAGTAAATATAATCTTCCTGTCTGAAAAATAGCTTTTTAAATATAATAATGTTGCACAGTACTGTATATGAACAACGCATTACAGTCATTTGGTCTTCTTCGATGGCCTAGAGAGCCTCGTCTATGTGTTGTTTATGAAACAGCCCTGGTTTCCACAAGGTTTTTAAAGTTGTCAGTTGTGTCGATGTCAACTAATTGCTAATGATGTCATGGAATAAAACCAAATTTCTTTGTAAAAATCCAACTCCACAACTTAAAATAAAATCTGACGCCCTTTCCAACGATTGCTGGAATGCCATCAGGAAACAACAGATATGGACCCCTAAAAATACTGACGATATCCAGAATATTAGCATCACAACAGAAGCTAATGTAGCATATTCTATAGGGTTGCTAGAATATTCCATATATTGAATATTACAATATTCCATCCATCCATCATCTTATGCTTTATCTATACGGATGGTACACCATGGACAGGTTGCCAGTCCATCACATGGCCAACAAACACTCACACCTACGGTCAGTTTAGAGTGAGGATCCTAACATGCATGTGTCTGGACTGTGGGAGGAAACTGGAGAACCCGGAGGAACCCACTCAAGCACTAAATTTATGGGCTGACCTGAAGGCTGAGCTGTAGTACTCAGATCTGACCCACACAATGCAAAGTGAGTAGAGCTAATAAATTTGGCCCAAACACATTGTTGGTCCACAACATTCAAATCAGACTTAGTTCACAAATATACACACCAAGCAAAACTGTATGACATTGTCCAGCGTCTGGTCCTATTCCGGCCCCCATTCCTAAAAGCCAATGCGTGTGTAGTAAAGCTGAAGTTAGAGTAGCTTTCTAACTAGTTGTCTAACTTCAGCCCAAGCTGTGGGCATCTGTGGATCTCAAGCTTCAAGTTCTTTGTTCAGGGAGTGAAGGAACCAAGTAAAATGGAACAAAGCACAAAAGACAGTGATATATTAATGAAATCAAACACACCAGCGGAAACAGAACAGCTGTATCTCCAGCAGGTCCCAGGGGTCCCGGGTGGAGGAGCTCATCAGAGTGTGTTTAAATGGAAGAGCCGCAGGGCGTGCTGAGTTCTCCATTACACCGGCGTGGAGCGGAGGTGGGTATTTGCGTATCAGACAGAGATAACAGCCGGCTCGGCCTGGATAAAGAGAGTCAGGTTTACTGGAGAGAACATGATGAAGGAGCTTGTTTACATCACTGATCTGTCCAGAAGTATCCGGACAGTCCTTCTAATGAGGGAACCCAGTCAGTCAGTAGGTCACCTATTGCTGATTCAGCTCATACAGTCTCCATAAAGAAACAATGACCAACCAGTCCTGAGCCTAAGCTCACTGTGGTCGATTCCAAGTGTGGTCTAGAGGGGAATAATGCCAAATCCAATCAGCACTGGTAGAACCTATAAGGTTCAGTACCTGACCTCACTAATACTCAATCAAATCCTCAAAGCAATGTTCAACATCAGTACCTGACCTCACTAACACTTAATCAAATCCTCACAGCAATGTTCCAATGTCTTTGTGTAATGTGTGTGTAGTGTGTGTGTATAATGTATGTGTGTAATGTGTGTGTGTGTGAGTCTTTGTGTAATATGTGTGTAGTGTGTGTGTATGTATGTGTGTAATGTGTGTGTGTATAATGTATGTGTGCAATGTGTGTGTAGTGTGTATGTGTGTGTAATGTGTGTGTAATGTGTTTCGTGTAAGGTGTGTAATTTGTGTGTATGTAATGTGTGTGTTGTGTGTGTGTGTGTAATGTGTGTGTAATGTGTTTGTGTAAGGTGTGTAATTTGTGTGTATGTAATGTGTGTGTTGTGTGTGTGTAATGTGTGTGTGTAATGTGTTTGTGTAAGGTGTGTAATTTGTGTGTGTGTAATGTGTGTGTGTGTAATGTGTGTGTGTGTGTGTAATGTGTGTGTAATGTGTGTAATGTGTTTGTGTAAGGTGTGTAATTTGTGTGTATGTAATGTGTGTGTTGTGTGTGAGTGTGTAATGTGTTTGTGTGAGATGTGTAATTTGTGTGTATGTAATGTGTGTGTGTGTTGTGTGTGTGTGTGTAATGTGTGTGTGTGTGTGTGTGTAATGTGTGTGTAGTGTGTATGTGTGTGTATAATGTGTGTGTAATGTGTTTGTGTGAGGTGTGTAATTTGTGTGTATGTAGTGTGTGTGTGTGTGTGGTGTGTGTGTGTAATGTGTGTGTGTGTGTGTAATGTGTGTGTTGTGTGTGTGTGTGTAATGTGTGTGTAATGTGTTTGTGTAAGGTGTGTAATTTGTGTGTATGTAATGTGTGTGTTGTGTGTGTGTGTAATGTGTGTGTGTAATGTGTTTGTGTAAGGTGTGTAATGTGTGTGTGTGTAATGTGTGTGTGTGTGTAATGTGTGTGTAATGTGTGTAATGTGTTTGTGTAAGGTGTGTAATTTGTGTGTATGTAATGTGTGTGTGTAATGTGTGTGTTGTGTGTGATGTGTTTGTGTAAGATGTGTAATTTGTGTGTATGTAATGTGTGTGTGTGTGTTGTGTGTGTGTGTAATGTGTGTGTGTGTAATGTGTGTGTAGTGTGTATGTGTGTGTATAATGTGTGTAATGTGTTTGTGTAAGGTGTGTAATTTGTGTGTATGTAGTGTGTGTGTGTTGTGTGTGTGTGTGTGTCTGTGTAATGTGTGTGTAATGTGTGTAATGTGTTTGTGTAAGGTGTGTAATTTGTGTGTATGTAATGTGTGTGTGTAATGTGTGTGTTGTGTGTGATGTGTTTGTGTAAGATGTGCAATTTGTGTGTATGTAATGTGTGTGTGTGTTGTGTGTGTGTAATGTGTGTGTGTGTGTGTGTAATGTGTGTGTAGTGTGTATGTGTGTGTATAATGTGTGTGTAATGTGTTTGTGTAAGGTGTGTAATTTGTGTGTATGTAGTGTGTGTGTGTTGTGTGTGTGTGTGTCTGTGTAATGTGTGTGTAATGTGTGATATGTGTTGAATGCAGCAGAGACAGCTGAACAGCTCATACACACCCAGTACAAAACACAGCAGCCAAAAACAGACCACCACACCCAGAACAGCCCCCCACAGCCTAATCAGAGAGTGAAGGACAGACATACAGCCAGACAGACAGACAGACAGACAGACAGACAGATAGATAGATAGATAGATAGATAGATAGATAGATAGATAGATAGATAGATAGATACAGTTACACATATATAGATAGATAGACAGACAGACAGATAGATAGATAGATAGGTAGATAGATAGATAGATAGATAGATAGATAGATAGATAGATAGATAGATAGATACAGTTACACATATATAGATAGATAGACAGACAGACAGACAGACAGATAAAGAGAAAGACAGTGGGGGAGGTGGTGAAGATGGTGGTGGACAGTTGTGTCTCTGTGGGGGTCCACGTTCATTGGAGATCCCCAAACTCATGCTTGCCTCGTATCTGAAGTGTCTGTATGTGTCGAGTGTTTCCTCTTATTTAACTGAGGCTTGTGTTTTTGTTTATTGTTTATATTGTTTGTGTTTATGTTTGCTATGTTTTGTTTGTTTTGCTATGTTCTATTTCAGTTCTATCGGGTTTATGTAGTTTGTAAATCATTCTTTAGTTTAGATAAAAAATATTGTTAATAAAAATAATTATAGGTAGTTTGTGCTGTCTAACAGGGTGTGAATGTTTATTTGTAATTCAATTGTAAAACAAGTGTTATATTGAACAACACCAGTGATGAGCACTCACTGTAAGATCACTGGCAGTAATATCATTTATTGTAACTTTACTGACTGTAACACATCTGACTGTAACACCAATGACTATGACACCATCAAGTGTAACACCACTGACTGCAACACATCTGAGTGTAACACCACAAATGTTAACACCACTATTAACACTGCTGACTGCAACACCACTAATTGTAACATCACAGACTTTACACATGTGACTATAACGCCACTGACCGTAACAACACTAACTGTAACATATTTGACTGTAACACCACTGACTCTAACACCACTTACAGTAGCACATCTGACAGTAACACCACTGACTATAACATGTCTACATGTCTACTTGTAACACCACATCGAAATGTAACCCATCTGACTGTAACACCAATGACCACAACACATCTGACTGTATGTAAAATGACTAACTGTAACACCTATGACATCTAACGCCTCTGACTGGAACACATCTGACTTTAATGCCACTGACAGTAACAAAACTTACTGTAACACATCTGACACTAACACCACTTACAGTAGCACATCTGATAGTAACACCACTATAACTATAATAGACTATAACATGTCTAACTGTAACACCACGTCGCACTGTAACCCATCTGACTGTATGTAAAATTACTAACTGTAACACCTATGACTCTATCGCCCCTGACTGGAACACCACTAACTCTAAGACTACTTACAATAACACTGTAACACCACTGACATGTCACTACAGACTGTAACACCACTAACTACAACACTACTAACTATAACACCACAGACCAAAACTGCAGTGACAGTAACACCACTGACTGTAAGATCACTTTCCATAACACTGTAACACCACTGACATGTCACTACAGACTGTAACACCACTGACTACAACAATACTTACTATAACACCACAGACCAAAACTGCAGACAGTAACACCACTGACTGTAATACTTCTTGCCATAACACTGTAACACCACTGACATGTCACTACAGACTGTAACACCACTGACTACAACAATACTTATTATAACACCAAAGACCAAAACTGCAGAGACAGTAATGCCACTGACTGTAACACCACTGACTACAACACTACTTACTATAACAACACAGACCAAAACTGCAGAGACAGTAACACCACTGACTGTAACACCACTGACATGTCACTACAGACTGTAACACCACTGACTACAACAATACTTACTATAACACCACAGACCAAAACTGCAGAGACAGTAACACCACTGACTGTAACACCACTGACTACATTACTTACTATAACACCACAGACCAAAACTGCAGAGACAGTAACACCACTGACTGTAACACCACTGACTACAACACTACTTACTATAACAACACAGACCAAAACTGCAGAGACAGTAACACCACTGACTGTAACACCACTGACTACAACACTACTTACTATAACAACACAGACCAAAACTGCAGAGACAGTAACACCACTGACTGTAACACCACTGACTACAACACTACTTACTATAACAACACAGACCAAAACTGCAGAGACAGTAACACCACTGACTGTAACACCACTGACTACAGCACTACTTACTATAACAACACAGACCAAAACTGCAGAGACAGTAACACCACTGACTGTAACACCACTGACTACAACACTACTTACTATAACAACACAGACCAAAACTGCAGAGACAGTAACACCACTGACTGTAACACCACTGACTACAGCACTACTTACTATAACAACACAGACCAAAACTGCAGAGACAGTAACACCACTGACTGTAACACCACTGACTACAGCACTACTTACTATAACAACACAGACCAAAACTGCAGAGACAGTAACACCACTGACTGTAACACCACTGACATGTCACTACAGACTGTAACACCACTGACTGTAACACCACTGACTACAGCACTACTTACTATAACAACACAGACCAAAACTGCAGAGACAGTAACACCACTGACTGTAACACCACTGACTACAGCACTACTTACTATAACAACACAGACCAAAACTGCAGAGACAGTAAACACCACTGACTGTAACACCACTGACTACAGCACTACTTACTTTAACAACACAGACCAAAACTGCAGAGACAGTAACACCACTGACTGTAACACCACTGACTACAACACTACTTACTATAACAACACAGACCAAAACTGCAGAGACAGTAACACCACTGACTGTAACACCACTGACATGTCACTACAGACTGTAACACCACTGACTGTAACACCACTGACTACAGCACTACTTACTATAACAACACAGACCAAAACTGCAGAGACAGTAACACCACTGACTGTAACACCACTGACTACAGCACTACTTACTATAACAACACAGACCAAAACTGCAGAGACAGTAACACCACTGACTGTAACACCACTGACTACAGCACTACTTACTTTAACAACACAGACCAAAACTGCAGAGACAGTAACACCACTGACTGTAACACCACTGACTACAACACTACTTACTATAACAACACAGACCAAAACTGCAGAGACAGTAACACCACTGACTGTAACACCACTGAGCATGTCGTTGTTTGCCCTCTCAGTGGTGAACGTCCCAGTAGTATTAGTGTTATATACTGTATATCATTCTAAAGCCTCTGTGGAGGAGGAAATAAACTGCAGTGACCCATTAACGCTCTCTCTTCCTGCACAATACTGCAAAACGCTGGCGTAATCCATCACTGCAGCGCTCCGAGGAGGAAGAGGAGGTGAGATCCTGCTTAAAAAGGAAGACTCGCAGGAACATTTCACAGTCCACATGGAGAACAGGACGTGTTTTCTAAGCAGCAGTCAGAGATTCAGGCTCCACTACAAACACACATTTGTAGAAATGAAGAGTAGATTTATTTTCTATGGACGACTTCAATGAACCTGTTACATTTCACACCTAAAACACTGGCTATGGTACAGTTACCGCAGCAGCACACATAAAACAGCCCACTAGGCTTTGGGATGATTCAAGATAATCAATAACATAACTGGAAGATGAGATATGTTTAACTGGATATATGATATAAATCAATAAACCACAGTTATTGGTGACCTTTTTACATTGATGTCCATTGTTTGATCCATGGAAAGCAATGCAGGTGCACAACCTCTTACAGAGCAGTCACATCTCGATCAATCAATCCATCAATCAAACTTTCACTCGGAGGGTGACCCTCATTTTCAATGCAACCGAGCACTTATAACTTAAAGGGACTGAAAATAAATTAAAATTAGAATCAAGTATTTAATCAAGGAAGCTAAAATAAGGAACTTCATGAGTAAAACAATAAGAATTAAATGATACAAATATTAGACAATATTAAACAATATAAGAGTTAATTAAGAATAAATAAATAATTCAGAATAAAAGGATAAGTAGACAAGCTATATATATATATAAATATAAACACAATTGAGTAATAGAACATTAAAAAATAAAGTAAATTATATAACACCAAGATTATAAAGAAAGTAAATAATGAAAATAAAATAAAATACAAAACTGTGATAATAATGAACATTTTGGGGCCACTTTTGGTTAAAAAGGGTCTCAATTCCTTCAATCTGCTTGTCAAGACATCCAGGGAACCACTGCAAATGCGACCCAGGCCTCAGTAAAATAATAATTAATAATAATTAATAATAATAATAATATTAGGAACAAGCACATCATTCAGCTGGACTGTGGATGACCAGCAGTAGGCGTGCTGTGGAACAGTGGAACAAAGCCTTGGTCACACGGTGTGGAACCCCAGGGCAGGGCAGGAGTCCAGACCGAGACCAGGCAACTATATTAGAGTGATAAATAACAGCACGGCCGTCCCAGCTGGCAAACCCTCACCACTCCACTGTTTCTGACATGAACCAGAGTGAAGACCACGTGAGCTCCTCCTCTGAGGACACGTCTCTCTGAGCTGCACTTGAAAGCCGTGTTCAGTCTGAGGGCCCTCCATGACTGGCATTCATCTCCGAGACGCAGCAGAAGGTGGGCCTTTTTTACCACAGTTGGTGTTCCAGCAGCTCTTA
>CM038726.1:38009254-38026754 GCA_021613375.1 Megaleporinus macrocephalus | reverse complement strand
ACTTTATTATTAAATATTAATCAGTATTAATAGAGTAAGTAGAGCTTTTACACTTTATTATTAAATATTAATCAGTATTAATAGAGTAAGTTGAGCTTTTACACTTTATTATTAAATATTAATCAGTATTAATAGAGTAAGTAGAGCTTTTACACTTTATTATTAAATATTAATCAGTATTAATAGAGTAAGTAGTGCTTTTACACTTTAGTATTAAATATTAATCAGTATTAATAGAGTAAGTAGTGCTTTTACATTTTATTATTAAATATTAATCAGTATTAATAGAGTAAGTAGTGTTTTTACACTTTATTATTAAATATTAATCAGTATTAATAGAGTAAGTAGTGCTTTTACACTTTATTATTAAATATTAATCAGTATTAATAGAGTAAGTAGTGCTTTTACACTTTCTTATTAAATATTAAACAGTATTAATAGAGTAAGTAGAGCTTTTACACTTTATTATTAAATACTAAACAGTATTAATAGAGTAAGTAGTGCTTTTACACTTTCTTATTAAATATTAAACAGTATTAATAGAGTAAGTAGTGTTTTTACACTTTATTATTAAATATTAATCAGTATTAATAGAGTAAGTAGTGTTTTTACACTTTATTATTAAATATTAATCAGTATTAATAGAGTAAGTAGAACTTTTACATTTTATTATTAAATATTAATCAGTATTAATAGAGCAAGTAGTGTTTTTACACTTTATTATTAAATATTAATCAGTATTAATAGAGCAAGTAGTGTTTTTACACTTTATTATTAAATATTAAACAGTATTAATAGAGTAAGTAGTGTTTTTACACTATTATTAAATATTAATCAGTATTAATAGAGTAAGTAGTGTTTTTACACTTTATTATTAAATATTAATCAGTATTAATAGAGTAAGTAGAGCTTTTACATTTTATTATTAAATATTAATCAGTATTAATAGAGTAAGTAGTGCTTTTACACTTTATTATTAAATATTAAACAGTATTAATAGAGTAAGTAGTGTTTTTACACTTTATTATTAAATATTAAACAGTATTAATAGAGTAAGTAGTGCTTTTACACTTTCTTATTAAATATTAAACAGTATTAATAGAGTAAGTAGAGCTTTTACACTTTATTATTAAATACTAAACAGTATTAATAGAGTAAGTAGTGCTTTTACACTTTTATTATTAAATATTAAACAGTATTAATAGAGTAAGTAGTGTTTTTACACTTTATTATTAAATATTAATCAGTATTAATAGAGTAAGTAGTGTTTTTACACTTTATTATTAAATATTAATCAGTATTAATAGAGTAAGTAGAGCTTTTACATTTTATTATTAAATATTAATCAGTATTAATAGAGTAAGTAGTGCTTTTACACTTTATTATTAAATATTAAACAGTATTAATAGAGTAAGTAGAGCTTTTACACTTTATTATTAAATATTAAACAGTATTAATAGAGTAAGTAGTGTTTTTACACTTTATTATTAAATATTAAACAGTATTAATAGAGTAAGTAGTGTTTTTACACTTTATTATTAAATATTAATCAGTATTAATAGAGTAAGTAGTGTTTTCCATACGTCAGTGTGTTTATTTAACTCTTTCCAAGCTTCTCCTAAACAACCCAGTATTATTATCAGTTCTCATCTAATACCTGCTTTGACTGCTCAGTTCTTCATTAAGATAAATCAAGATTTGCTGCTGAAGGAACTGAACACATTCATACAATGTCTGGGGCGTCCAGGAGAAATCTGGAACCTAACTTTGTTCTTCAAACTGGATCAAGATCTGATCTACTTCTCTCACTAACATATTCATGTTATTTTTTACTGTTTCTGATAAAATGGCCAGTGACAGTAGCCTCAGTGTGTTGATTTTCTCCCACAACTCCAGAAAAGAGCTGAATGTGTGTCTCTGACTTACAGCCAACAGGAGTCAGTGTTTGGCTGAAACTCAGTGCCGGCTGTACAGAAGATAAACTGTGTCTGGACTACAGCAGACAGGACCGTCATACACAACAGGAGAGAGAGAACAGACGACAGAGAAGAGATGTTCAGCTGTCTGATTCTGAGACGCTGTTTATGATAGTTTAGAGAAGATCTCAGTCTTAAACTCCATTCATGGTGGAGGGATACATGCAGGACGCTGTGAGGTTCAAATAGTCCCCAAAGAATCCCCACACCATCACCAGCACTGTAAACACAATCACCACCATTGTAAACACCATCACCACCACTATAAACACAATCACCACCACTGTAAACATCATCACCACCACTGTAAACACCATCATCACCACTGTAAACACAATCACCACCATTGTAAACACCATCACCACCACTATAAACACCATCACCAGCACTGTAAACACAATCACCACCATTGTAAACACCATCACCACCACTGTAAACACAATCACCACCATTGTAAACACCATCACCACCACTGTAAACACCATCACCACCACTGTAAACATCATCACCACCACTGTAAACATCATCACCACCACGGTAAACATCATCACCACCACTGGAAACACCATCATCACCACCACTGTAAACATAATCACCACCACTGTAAACATCACCACCACTGTAAACATCATTAACACCACCGTAAACATCACCACCAATGTAAACAACATCACCACCACTGTAAACACCATCACCACCACTGTAAACACCATCGCCACCACTGTAAACACAATCACCACCACCGTAAACATCATTACCACCACTATAAACACCATCACCACCACTGTAAACACCATCAACATCACTGTAAACAACATCACCACCACTGTAAACACCACCATCACCACTGTAAACACCATCACCACCACCGTAAACATCACCACCAATGTAAACAACATCACCACCACTGTAAACACCATCACCACCACTGTAAACACCATCACCACCACTGTAAACACCATCATCACCACCATTGTAAACATAATCACCACCACTGTAAACATCACCACCACTGTAAACATCATTAACACCACCGTAAACATCACCACCAATGTAAACAACATCACCACCACTGTAAACACCATCACCACCACTGTAAACACCATCGCCACCACTGTAAACACAATCACCACCACCGTAAACATCATTACCACCACTATAAACACCATCACCACCACTGTAAACACCATCAACATCACTGTAAACAACATCACCACCACTGTAAACACCACCATCACCACTGTAAACACCATCACCACCACCGTAAACATCACCACCAATGTAAACAACATCACCACCACTGTAAACACCATCACCACCACTGTAAACACCATCACCACCACTGTAAACACCATCATCACCACCATTGTAAACATAATCACCACCACTGTAAACATCACCACCACTGTAAACATCATTAACACCACCGTAAACATCAGCACCAATGTAAACAACATCACCACCACTGTAAACACCATCACCACCACTGTAAACACCATCGCCACCACTGTAAACACAATCACCACCCCCGTAAACATCATTACCACCACTATAAACACCATCACCACCACTGTAAACACCATCAACATCACTATAAACACCATCATCACTATTATAAACACCATCACCACCATTGTAAACACCATCATCACCACCATTGTAAACATCATCACCACCACTGTAAACATCACCACCACTGTAAACATCATCACCACCACTGTAAACACCATCACCACCACTGTAAACATCATCACCACCACTACTGTAAACACCATCACCACCAATGTAAACATCATCACCACCACTGTAAACATCACCATCACTGTAAAAAACATCACCACCACTGTAAACACCATCACTGTAAACATCACCATCACTGTAAACATCACCACCACTGTAAACATCACCATCACTGTAAACATCACCACCACTGTAAACATCACCATTACAGTAAAAAACATCACCACCACTGTAAACATCACCATCACTGTAAACATCACCATCACTGTAAACATCACCACCACTGTAAACATCACCATCACTGTAAAAAACATCACCACCACTGTAAACATCACCATCACTGTAAACATCACCACCACTGTAAACATCACCATCACTGTAAACATCACCGTCACTGTAAAAAACATCACCACCACTGTAAACATCACCATCACTGTAAACAACATCACCACCACTGTAAACAACAATATGTAGTGTGTTTAGAGTATGTAGAGTATTAGAGTATGTAGTGTATTAGAGTATGTAGTGTATATTTAGAGTATGTAGTGTATTAGAGTATGTAGTGTATAGTTAGAGTATGTAGTGTATATTTAGAGTATGTAGTGTATAGTTAGAGTATGTACTGTATTAGAGTATGTAGTGTATATTTAGAGTATGTAGTGTATAGTTAGAGTATGTACTGTATTAGAGTATGTAGTGTATATTTAGAGTATGTAGTGTATAGTTAGAGTATGTAGTGTATATTTAGAGTATGTAGTGTATAGAGTATGTAGTGTATATTAAGAGTATGTAGTGTATAGTTAGAGTGTGTAGTGTATAGTTAGTGTATGTAGTGTATAGTTAGTGTATGTGGTGTATATTTAGAGTATGTAGTGTATATTAAGAGTATGTAGTGTATAGTTAGAGTGTGTAGTGTATAGTTAGTGTATGTAGTGTATATTTAGAGTATGTAGTGTATAGTTAGAGTATGTAGTGTATATTTAGAGTATGTAGTGTATATTTAGAGTATGTAGTGTATAGTTAGAGTATGTAGTGTATAGTTAGAGTGTGTAGTGTATATTTAGAGTATGTAGTGTATAGTTAGAGTGTGTAGTGTATATTTAGAGTATGTAGTGTATATTAAGAGTATGTAGTGTATAGTTAGAGTGTGTAGTGTATAGTTAGTGTATGTAGTGTATAGTTAGAGTATGTAGTGTATATTTAGAGTATGTAGTTTATAGAGTATGTAGTGTATATTAAGAGTATGTAGTGTATATTTAGAGTATGTAGTGTATAGTTAGAGTGTGTAGTGTATATTTAGAGTATGTAGTGTATATTAAGAGTATGTAGTGTATATTAAGAGTATGTAGTGTATATTTAGAGTATGTAGTGTATAGTTAGAGTGTGTAGTGTATATTTAGAGTATGTAGTGTATAGTTAGAGTATGTAGTGTATAGTTAGAGTGTGTAGTGTATAGTTAGAGTGTGTAGTGTATAGTTAGTGTATGTAGTGTATATTTAGAGTATGAAGTGTATATTTAGAGTATGCAGTGTATATTTAGAGTATGCAGTGTATAGTTAGAGTATGTAGTGTATAGTTAGAGTGTGTAGTGTATAGTTAGAGTGTGCAGTGTATAGTTAGTGTATGCAGTGTATATTTAGAGTATGTAGTGTATATTTTGAGTATGTAGTGTATATTTAGAGTATGTAGTGTATAGTTAGAGTGTGTAGTGTATAGTTAGTGTATGTAGTGTATAGTTAGAGTGTGTAGTGTATATTTAGAGTGTGTAGTGTATAGTTAGTGTATGTAGTGTATATTTAGAGTATGTAGTGTATATTTAGAGTATGCAGTGTATAGTTAGAGTGTGTAGTGTATAGTTAGAGTGTGTAGTGTATAGTTAGTGTATGCAGTGTATATTTAGAGTATGCAGTGTATATTTAGAGTATGCAGTGTATAATTAGAGTGTGTAGTGTATAGTTAGAGTATGTAGTGTATAGTTAGAGTATGTAGTGTATAGTTAGAGTATGTAGTGTATATTTAGAGTATGTAGTGTATAGTTAGAGTATGTAGTGTATATTTAGAGTATGTAGTGTATAGTTAGAGTATGAAGTGTATAGTTAGAGTATGTAGTGTATAGTTAGAGTATGTAGTGTATATTTAGAGTATGTAGTGTATAGTTAGAATATGTAGTGTATAGTTAGAGTATGTAGTGTATAGTTAGAATATGTAGTGTATATTTAGAGTATGTAGTGTATAGTTAGAGTATGTAGTGTATAGTTAGAGTATGTAGTGTATATTTAGAGTATGTAGTGTATAGTTAGAGTATGTAGTGTATAGTTAGAGTATGTAGTGTATAGTTAGAGTATATGGTGTATAGTTAGAGTATGTAGTGTATAGTTAGAGTATATGGTGTATAGTTAGAGTATGTAGTGTATATTTAGAGTATGCAGTGTATATTTAGAGTATGTAGTGTATATTTAGAGTATGTAGTGTATAGAGTATGTAGTGTATATTAAGAGTATGTAGTGTATAGTTAGAGTGTGTAGTGTATAGTTAGTGTATGTAGTGTATAGTTAGTGTATGTGGTGTATATTTAGAGTATGTAGTGTATATTAAGAGTATGTAGTGTATAGTTAGAGTGTGTAGTGAATAGTTAGTGTATGTAGTGTATATTTAGAGTATGCAGTGTATATTTAGAGTATGTAGTGTATATTTAGAGTATGTAGTGTATAGTTAGAGTATGTAGTGTATATTTAGAGTATGTAGTGTATAGTTAGAGTATGTAGTGTATATTTAGAGTATGTAGTGTATAGTTAGAGTGTGTAGTGTATATTTAGAGTATGTAGTGTATATTAAGAGTATGTAGTGTATAGTTAGAGTGTGTAGTGTATAGTTAGTGTATGTAGTGTATAGTTAGAGTATGTAGTGTATATTTAGAGTATGTAGTGTATAGAGTATGTAGTGTATATTAAGAGTATGTAGTGTATAGTTAGAGTGTGTAGTGTATAGTTAGTGTATGTAGTGTATAGTTAGTGTATGTGGTGTATATTTAGAGTATGTAGTGTATATTAAGAGTATGTAGTGTATAGTTAGAGTGTGTAGTGTATAGTTAGTGTATGTAGTGTATATTTAGAGTATGCAGTGTATATTTAGAGTATGTAGTGTATATTTAGAGTATGTAGTGTATAGTTAGAGTATGTAGTGTATATTTAGAGTATGTAGTGTATAGTTAGAGTATGTAGTGTATATTTAGAGTATGTAGTGTATAGTTAGAGTGTGTAGTGTATATTTAGAGTATGTAGTGTATATTAAGAGTATGTAGTGTATAGTTAGAGTGTGTAGTGTATAGTTAGTGTATGTAGTGTATAGTTAGAGTATGTAGTGTATATTTAGAGTATGTAGTGTATAGAGTATGTAGTGTATATTAAGAGTATGTAGTGTATATTTAGAGTATGTAGTGTATAGTTAGAGTGTGTAGTGTATATTTAGAGTATGTAGTGTATATTAAGAGTATGTAGTGTATATTAAGAGTATGTAGTGTATATTTAGAGTATGTAGTGTATAGTTAGAGTGTGTAGTGTATATTTAGAGTATGTAGTGTATAGTTAGAGTATGTAGTGTATAGTTAGAGTGTGTAGTGTATAGTTAGAGTGTGTAGTGTATAGTTAGTGTATGTAGTGTATATTTAGAGTATGAAGTGTATATTTAGAGTATGCAGTGTATATTTAGAGTATGTAGTGTATAGTTAGAGTATGTAGTGTATAGTTAGAGTGTGTAGTGTATAGTTAGAGTGTGTAGTGTATAGTTAGTGTATGCAGTGTATATTTAGAGTATGTAGTGTATATTTTGAGTATGTAGTGTATATTTAGAGTATGTAGTGTATAGTTAGAGTGTGTAGTGTATAGTTAGTGTATGTAGTGTATAGTTAGAGTGTGTAGTGTATAGTTAGAATGTGTAGTGTATAGTTAGTGTATGTAGTGTATATTTAGAGTATGTAGTGTATATTTAGAGTATGTAGTGTATAGTTAGAGTGTGTAGTGTATAGTTAGTGTGTGTAGTGTATAGTTAGAGTGTGTAGTGTATAGTTAGTGTATGCAGTGTATATTTAGAGTATGCAGTGTATATTTAGAGTATGTAGTGTATAATTAGAGTGTGTAGTGTATAGTTAGAGTATGTAGTGTATAGTTAGAGTATGTAGTGTATAGTTAGAGTATGTAGTGTATATTTAGAGTATGTAGTGTATAGTTAGAGTATGTAGTGTATAGTTAGAGTATGTAGTGTATAGTTAGAGTATGTAGTGTATATTTAGAGTATGTAGTGTATAGTTAGAATATGTAGTGTATAGTTAGAGTATGTAGTGTATAGTTAGAATATGTAGTGTATAGTTAGAGTATGTAGTGTATAGTTAGAGTATGTAGTGTATAGTTAGAGTATGTAGTGTATATTTAGAGTATGTAGTGTATAGTTAGAATATGTAGTGTATAGTTAGAGTATGTAGTGTATAGTTAGAGTATATGGTGTATAGTTAGAGTATGTAGTGTATAGTTAGAGTATATGGTGTATAGTTAGAGTATGTAGTGTATATTTAGAGTATGTAGTGTATAGTTAGAGTATGTAGTGTATATTTAGAGTATGTAGTGTATAGTTAGAGTATATGGTGTATATTTAGAGTATGTAGTGTATAGTTAGAGTATGTAGTGTATAGTTAGAGTATGTAGTGTATAGTTAGAGTATGTAGTGTATAGTTAGAGTATGTAGTGTATAGTTAGAGTATATGGTGTATAGTTAGAGTATGTAGTGTATAGTTAGAGTATATGGTGTATAGTTAGAGTATGTAGTGTATAGTTAGAGTATATGGTGTATAGTTAGAGTATGTAGTGTATAGTTAGAGTATATGGTGTATAGTTAGAGTATGTAGTGTATGAAGGGTTAACTGTAAAATGTGCAACGTCACTTCTGTTAAATTCAGCTTTAATCTACTGTCATTATGTTCACCTCACATTAAACACCCCCCGAGTGACCCGGGGGACACGCCTTAACAACACAGCAGAGCGTATTGTCCTCCGGACGTCACAGGAAGTGTTTTATAAGTGGATTCAAAGCGTCTACTGTATTTACAATGTTATTCAGAATCAGTGAGAAGAGAAAACACGGCCAATCAATCACCCACAGAGGAGATCAGAGACTCATTTGAAGTCTCAGACTGTCCCATTCTGTGTCCCATTCTCTGTCCCATTCTGTCTCTGCTTACAGACAGTATTTGGACGGATGCGCCTGATTTAGTCTGACTGAGTGCTGATCTCTTTGATCTCAATCACAAAGAGCTTTTATTTGACTCTTTGATGGTGATGATGTGATGTTGACGTTCAGCTGTATACACATCCATTCAGAGTCACAGGACAATCAGCTGATCAGAGTCAGTTCAGAGCACAACTGTTAGACACCTGCGCCCTCCAGTGGACACATTTAGCACTGACACAAAGAGAAAATGCCTATAAACACTCTTCAGTCAACGTTTGTTTAATGTGTGGAACTACAAAGTAGGTGTTTCTAATAAAGTGGCCAGTTAGTGGAAGCACAACGTAGGTGTTTCTAATAAAGTGGCCAGCAGGTGGAAATATAAAGTAGATGTTTCTAATAAAGTGGCCAGCAGATGGAAAAACAAAGCATGTGTTTCTAATAAAGTGGCCAGTTAGTGGAAGTACAAAGAAGGCGTTTCTAATAAAGTGGCCAGTTAGTGGAAGTACAAGGTAGGTGTTTCTAATAAAGTGGCCAGTTAGTGGAAGCACAAGGTAGGTGTTTCTAATAAAGTGGCCAGTTAGTGGAAACACAAGGTGGGTGTTTCTAATAAAGTGACCAGCTTTACAGACCAGCACTGTCTAATCATCAAATACCAGGAAACACAGTCTGATAAAAATTACCTGATTAAAATTCACTACATCTTCTGAGGAACATCTGAGAACATCTAAGTAAGGCTACAGTGTAACGTGTCCATTAAATTGAGTCTGTGAATGTAAATCTTCTTCGTTCTCTCTTATAATCTCTGACTGCACCAAACTCTCCTGCTGCACCTCCTCCAACTCTTCCTCTCTCATCTTCTCAGCTCCTCTCGCTTCTGTCAGGTCCCTCTCTCCGCCTGCCACTGCAGTAAATTTAGCTCCTGAAACGCGTGAAGATATTATTATCCTCTCCTGAAGGAGTCGGCTGGCGGTCCGCACTAGATTTCTTCACAACACTAAACATGCGCAGTGAGGATAAATGCTCACACTGAGTTCTCCAGTCCTGGTTCTTCTCAGAGGTTCCTCCTCGTCTTCTTAGGGAGTTTCACCTCAGTGATGCTTATAGCTGGTTATGAAGTCTGTAGAAACAAAACTGAGCTGAAGGTCATATTTATTTAGCTGCTGCTTCTGTTTCTCTGTGTATGGCGGTTCTACAGTGTGTGCTGGAGACTGACTGACTCCATTAGATTCCCTAAAGGACCCGTTTCTAATAAAGCGGCCAGTTAGTGGAAGTACAAGGTAGGTGTTTCTAATAAGGTGGCCAGTTAGTGTTTTTAATACTAACAAGGCTGGTGTTTCTAATAAAGTGGCCAGTTAGTGGAAGCACAAGGTTGGTGTTTCTAATAAAGATACTGCTGTCTGGATAGTTTTGGTTGGTGGACGATTCTCAGTCCAGTAGTGACACTGAGGTGTTTAAACACTCCAGCAGCAGCACTGCTGTGTCTGATCCACTCATACCAGCACAACACACACTAACACACCACCACGTCAGTGTCACTGCAGTGCTGAGAATGACCCACCTCCCTAAAAGTATCTGCTCTGTGGGGGTCCTGTGGGGGTCCTGATCATTAAAGAACAGAGTAATAAAGTATACAGAGAATCAGATGAACTACAGTCTGTAAGTGGAGCTCCTGTATGGTCAGTGGAGCTGATACAGTGGTCAGTGAGTGGAGGTCCTGTATGGTCAGTGGAGCTGATACAGTGGACAGTGAGTGGAGGTCCTGTATGGTCAGTGGAGCTGATACAGTGGTCAGTGAGTGGAGCTCCTGTATGGTCAGTGGAGCTGATACAGTGGTCAGTGAGTGGAGGTCCTGTATGGTCAGTGGAGCTGATACAGTGGACAGTGAGTGGAGGTCCTGTATGGTCAGTGGAGCTGATACAGTGGTCAGTGAGTGGAGGTCCTGTATGGTCAGTGGAGCTGATACAGTGGTCAGTGAGTGGAGGTCCTGTATGATCAGTGGAGCTGATACAGTGGACAGTGAGTGGAGGTCCTGTATGGTCAGTGGAGCTGATACAGTGGACAGTGAGTGGAGCTCCTGTATGGTCAGTGGAGCTGATACAGTGGTCAGTGAGTGGAGGTCTTGTATGGTCAGTGGAGCTGATACAGTGGTCAGTGAGCGGAGGTCCTGTATGGTCAGTGGAGCTGATACAGTGGACAGTGAGTGGAGGTCCTGTATGGTCAGTGGAGCTGATACAGTGGTCAGTGAGTGGAGCTCCTGTATGGTCAGTGGAGCTGATACAGTGGACAGTGAGTGGAGCTCCTGTATGGTCAGTGGAGCTGATACAGGGGTCAGTGAGTGGAGGTCTTGTATGGTCAGTGGAGCTGATACAGTGGACAGTGAGTGGAGCTCCTGTATGGTCAGTGGAGCTGATACAGTGGACAGTGAGTGGAGCTCCTGTATGGTCAGTGGAGCTGATACAGTGGACAGTGAGTGGAGCTCCTGTATGGTCAGTGGAGCTGATACAGGGGTCAGTGAGTGGAGGTCTTGTATGGTCAGTGGAGCTGATACAGTGGTCAGTGAGCGGAGGTCCTGTATGGTCAGTGGAGCTGATACAGTGGACAGTGAGTGGAGGTCCTGTATGGTCAGTGGAGCTGATACAGTGGTCAGTGAGTGGAGCTCCTGTATGGTCAGTGGAGCTGATACAGTGGTCAGTGAGTGGAGGTCCTGTATGGTCAGTGGAGCTGATACAGTGGTCAGTGAGTGGAGGTCCTGTATGGTCAGTGGAGCTGATACAGTGGACAGTGAGTGGAGGTCCTGTATGGTCAGTGGAGCTGATACAGTGGTCAGTGAGTGGAGGTTCTGTATGGTCAGTGGAGCTGATACAGTGGACGGTGAGTGGAGGTCCTGTATGGTCAGTGGAGCTGATACAGTGGACAGTGAGTGGAGGTCCTGTATGGTCAGTGGAGCTGATACAGTGGTCAGTGAGTGGAGGTCCTGTATGGTCAGTGGAGCTGATACAGTGGTCAGTGAGTGGAGGTCCTGTATGGTCAGTGGAGCTGATACAGTGGACAGTGAGTGGAGCTCCTGTATGGTCAGTGGAGCTGATACAGTGGACAGTGAGTGGAGGTCCTGTATGGTCAGTGGAGCTGATACAGTGGTCAGTGAGTGGAGGTCCTGTATGGTCAGTGGAGCTGATACAGTGGACAGTGAGTGGAGGTCCTGTATGGTCAGTGGAGCTGATACAGTGGACAGTGAGTGGAGCTCCTGTGTGGTCAGTGGAGCTGAGAGATTCTCTCTGTGTGTGAGTGAGAAGGATTTACACTAACCTGAAACCTGAGTCAGCCTCATGAAGCAGCCTTTGAACTCAATACTATGCTGAGGTGATCTGCTTCTGGCTATGAAGGTGCTGGAGGTGTGACCACACGTGGAGCATCTCAGGAACATTGGACTTGCAGTATGTGGTTGACGGACCTGCTATCTCAGCCACTGGGTTAGCGCTGTGCTGCAGTGCTGCTGGTTCAGAGCTTTTGTCTAAAGCGCTATGTTCTTCCTCACATCAGAGTCCAGCTGGAGGGCAGCAAAGTAGCCAGTAGCTGGAACCACAAAAATCAGCTGACCACTACCAGGAAGCCTGTTTGGTCAAGGCTCTCCAAAGAAAAACATGGTATAGTACATGGTAACTTTACAGGAGAGATCAAAAACATACTGCAAACACCACCACTGTAAACATCATCATCACCACTATGAACATCACCACCACTATGAACATCATCACCACCACTGTAAACATCATAATCACCACTATAAACACCTTCAACACTGTAAACAGCATCACCACCACTGTAAACATCACCACCACCACTGTAAACACTATCACTGTAAACACCATCACCACCACTGTAAACATCATCATCACCACTATAAACACCTTCAACACTGTAAACACCATCACCACCACTGTAAACATCACCACCACCACTGTAAACATCATCACCACCACTGTAAACATCATCACCACCACTGTAAACACCATCACCACCACTGTAAACATTATCAGCACCACCACTGTGAACACCACCACCACCACAGTAAACACCATCACCACCACTGTAAACACCTTCATCACCACCACTGGAAACATCACCACCACTGGAAACATCATCACCACCACCGTAAGCACTATCACCACCACTATAAACATCACCACCACTGTAAACAGCACCATCAACACTGTAAACACCATCACCACTGTAAACATCATCACCACCACTGTAAATATCATCACCACTGTAAACACCATCACCACTGTAAACATCATCACCACCACTGTAAATATCATCACCACTGTAAACATCATCAACACTGTAAACACCATCATTACCACTGTAAACACCATCATCACAACTGTAAACATCATCACCACCACTGTAAACACCATCACCACCACTGTAAACATCACCAGCACCACTGTAAACACAATCACCACCACTGTTAACACCATCACCACCACCATAAACACCATAACCAACACTGTAAACATCACCAGCACCACTGTAAACATCATCACCACCACTGTAAACACTATCACCACCACTGTAAACATCACCACCACCACTGTAAACACCATCACCACCACTGTAAACACCATCTCCACAACTGTAAACACCATCACCACCACTGTAAAAAACATCATCACCACCAATGTAAAAATCACCACCACCACTGTAAACACCACCACCACCACCACTGTAAACACCATCATCACCACTGTAAACACCATCACCACCACTGTAAACATCATCACCACCACTGTAAACATCACCACCACTACTACTGTAAACATCACCAACTAGACACTCTAAATCTCTCTGTTTACACCCCACACACTGAATTAATTACATTTCATTTTAAAATAGAAAACAAATGTAATTTATTACTATAACTGTTATATAATTAGCATTCACACTTTATTAATAATAACAAGAAATAATGCTTTTATGGATATTATAGATACAAATTCAGAAACAATACAGAAACATTTCCATAACGCTCAGACAGCCTGAGGGTGTTCCGTGAATGTGTCTGAGGATAAAGACCGTCTCTGTTTATTATCTTAGGAACTCAACCTCCATCAGCCTAGTTACAGCCTCCGCCTGAGGCTACAGCGCTCAAACCATTAGGAGGAGACAGAAGAACAACGAGTGAGGATGCAATGGCAGAAGATAGCCTCTCCCAGCACCTGAACCTGAAGAACTTAGAGTTATACATTCAACCTAATGAGAAACTGTAACTCAGTTTATATACAATACCTACATTTAGAGTTATACATTCAACCTAATGAGAAACTGTAACTCAGTTTATATACAATACCTACATTTAGAGTTATACACTCAACCTAATGAGAAACTGTAACTCAGTATATATACAATACCAACATTTAGAGTTATACATTCAACCTAATGAGAAACTGTAACTCAGTTTATATACAATACCAACATTTAGTTATACATTCAACCTAATGAGAAACTGTAACTCAGTTTATATACAATACCTACATTTAGAGTTATACATTCAACCTAGTGAGAAACTGTAACTCAGTTTATATACAATACCTACATTTAGAGTTATACATTCAACCTAATGAGAAACTGTAACTCAGTTTATATACAATACCTACATTTAAAGTTATACATTCAACATAGTGAGAAACTGTAACTCAGTTTATATACAATACCTACATTTAGAGTTATACATTCAACCTAATGAGAAACTGTAACTCAGTTTATATACAATACCTACATTTAGAGTTATACATTCAACCTAGTGAGAAACTGTAACTCAGTTTATATACAATACCTACATTTAGAGTTATACACTCAACCTAATGAGAACTGTAACTCAGTTTATATACAATACCTACATTTAAAGTTATACATTCAACATAGTGAGAAACTGTAACTCAGTTTATATACAATACCTACATTTAGAGTTATACATTCAACCTAATGAGAAACTGTAACTCAGTTTATATACAATACCTACATTTAGAGTTATACATTCAACCTAATGAGAAACTGTAACTCAGTTTATATACAATACCTACATTTAGAGTTATACATTCAACCTAGTGAGAAACTGTAGGGTGCAAATTTTAATCTCCACTGATAAAAAGTTTTATTTAACAACATTTATTTTTTACTATCACATTTGCAGGTGTTTATAACTGAGAAAAGCTAGACAGCATTCAAATCTTAGCAGTAAATAATTAAGAAGTTCTGTGTTTTATGTATCTGTAGACAAGATAAAAAATGTTAGCAAAATTTTGCAACACAAACACAACACAAACACAAACAAGATTTTTACATTTCAATCAGATCAGTATAAACAACACAGAGCGTTACAGAAAAAGAAGAAGGAGATGTTACTGTAGTTCATCAATCTTAAATAACAGATCAGTATGAAAAGAAAATATAATAACTGTGTAGTAGTATATACTATACAATATCAGTATAAAGGAAATATTTTACAAACGGTCTATTAGAAAGATTTCTAGGAGGAAGTGACGGGTACAGAGTGAATGATGACTTAATGTAAATCAGTAAATAAACATTGAAATGTAATAAATTGTGGCAAAAATAATTATATTCACCTCCTTCAATGGTTAATGAATCTGATATCTGAGACATATTGGCACATTAGTCACAAATGCAAACAAGTCCTGTCAATAAGACACAACAGATACAAATAAATAAATACTTAAATAAATCAATCAATCAATAAATAAATAAGCTGCTTCAGCCTTCAAACACATTTACCTTTATTAATAAGAATTATGGAAATATAAATTATAGAAATATGCATGTGTATATATATATATATATATATATATATATGTATGTGTATGTAATTATAAATTAATTTATTAAACTTAATTAGTTTTATAAATCAGCATGTTAGGTTATGACACTAATTTAATACTTTAAATCAAATAAAGCAAAATAACTGTAACCCCAGTTAGATTTATAGTACCGAACAAAATGAAAACAATCTGGTAAACAAACCAGGAATTTTATGTTTAATGTGATAAATAACAGCTGTGTGTAAAATAACTAAAATGTTTGTGTTAGATTCATATAAATATGTGTCTGCAGCTCATTAATTCTTTTTGCTTTAATTGAACTTTTAAATGTTTCGTTTTGAAATGTTAACATAGTGTTCCTAAAGTTCCCGAAGACAATAAACTGAATTAAATTTAAGTTCATTTGTCACAAAAGGACTGAAATAGTAAAACCAGTTCCGTTAAATGTGGAATATTTTCAGTTTTACATTCATTTATTTGAGCCTAAACAAAATGTGAGATTACTAGATTTTGTATTTGAGATTTATATACTAATGACTCTCCTGTGGATAAACACTCGCTACTTACTAACATTTTAGATGGTTGTGTGAATAAGATGTTATTATTGGTTTAAGTTATTTTATCCAGTAAAATGATATCACTATATTGAAAGTGAATTTACCTGTTTTAGGCATTTTTTCTTAAAATAAGCAAGATTATCTGCCAATACAGTCAGTTTAACAAAATCACTTCAACATGTAAAATAAAAGTATAAAGTAAATTAAATAGTATTTTGATAAGCTTACAATAACATCATTATTAAAACATTACATAGAATTTTAGATATTTTACTTGCCAAAATGCTTTTTTTGCAGGAAAACTGAAGCAACTTTAACACTAAACAAGTTTATGTACTTCAAACGGTGACATGTTCTATTTGTGTAATTGTGTGTTGTGTGATTACTGTTGATATAACACACTCTACTTTTGTGCAAACACATTAAAAAAAAGTGGTACACAATTTTATTTACTTGCAAAGGAATTTAAATATATTAAAATATAAAAACAACTTTTGCATTTTTTGTTAAATATTTTCAATTCGGGAAATAATATTATGGTATATAACAACAAAATGAAAATGAAAAATGAAAATAAAAACAAAATTAAATTAATATTTACTTTAAAACTATGTAAACTTATAAGGCAAATAAACAATAAGACTATCCGGACTATAAGGTTATTTACAGGAGTGTAAACTGACTGACTGATCAAAGATCTATTTTAATAATAATAATAAATTAGTTACTGTATATTAGCTCCATTGTGTGAAGGTTCTAATCAACTCTATATAATAATCAGATCCACACGTCTGATTATTGATCACCAGGTTACTATAAACACATACAGAACTGTCTGCCTGTCTGAATATTTCTCTGCACAGTGAAACAGTTCTATATCAACATAAAGGTTCTGCTATTGTTAGAAACTTCACACCGTACACAACAGAACCACGTTCAGCACATTCTCAGCCTGAAGAACCGGTTCCCGTATAGAGAACCAGTTAAACAGGTAACCGGTTCTGTACTGAACTTCTGGACCCGAACACAAACTCACACTCACTGTTTCCAGATTAACAACACCAGAGACTGTCCGTCTGATAATGTGACCTTTAAAGACTCTCTCTCTCTATCTCTCTCTCTCTCTCTCTATCTCTATCTCTCTCTCTCTCTATCTCTCTCCTCTCTC
>CM038726.1:37976899-38005754 GCA_021613375.1 Megaleporinus macrocephalus | reverse complement strand
TGTGAGTACAGTATGAGTACAGTGTGAGTATGGTGTGAGTACGGTGTGAGTACAGTGTCAGTACAGTGTGAGTACAGTGTGATTACGGTGTGAGTACGGTGTGATTACGGTGTGAGTACGGTGTGAGTACAGTGTCAGTACAGTGTGTGTACAGTGTGAGTATGGTGTGAGTACGGTGTGAGTACAGTGTCAGTACAGTGTGAGTACAGTGTGATTACGGTGTGAGTACAGTGTCAGTACAGTGTCAGTACAGTGTGCGTACAGTGTGAGTACAGTATGAGCACAGTGTGAGTATGGTGTGAGTACGGTGTGAGTACAGTGTCAGTACAGTGTGAGTACAGTGTGAGTACAGTGTGATTACGGTGTGAGTACGGTGTGAGTACAGTGTCAGTACAGTGTGCGTACAGTGTGAGTACAGTATGAGTACAGTGTGAGTACAGTGTGAGTATGGTGTGAGTACGGTGTGAGTACAGTGTCAGTACAGTGTGAGTACAGTGTGAGTACAGTGTGATTACGGTGTGAGTACGGTGTGATTACGGTGTGAGTACGGTGTGAGTACAGTGTCAGTACAGTGTGAGTACAGTGTGAGTACAGTGTGATTACGGTGTGAGTACGGTGTGATTACGGTGTGAGTACGGTGTGAGTACAGTGTCAGTACAGTGTGTGTACAGTGTGAGTACAGTATGAGCACTGTTATATATATATATATATAGTCAGTGTAACCGGATGTCTTTAGAAGTTACTGGACTCGGTTCTCGTAGTCGATGTGTTGGATGTCCAGACTCGCAGACCTGAGCGTTTTTTAAAAGGGCTGACCCGTTATGACCAGACGACTGAGTCAGAGCATCTCCAGAGTGGCTTGTGGAGTGCTCTCGGTCAGCAGTGGTCAGCACCTCCTGACAGAGGACTCAAAGGACAGGGTGTTGTGTGTATGCGGGCGACGAGGGCTACCCCGTCTAATCGGAACTGACAGAGGGGCTCCTGCAGCTCAAGTCACAGCAATGTTAGATGATGGTTATGGGAGGAGTGTGTCACAACACACAGCATCTTAGACCGGTCAGCGTGCTCATGCTGACCCCTGTACAGTGGGGATGTGGTGAACCAGTAGGGTATTAGACAGGATTAGATATTTACATTACTTTGTATATGTGCATACATATGTATATATGTATATATGTATATAGTTGTGTTCTGATGAAGTATTAAAACAAACAAGTGTGTGTGTGTATATGTGTGTGTGTGTGTGTGTGTGTGTGTGTGTGTGTGTGTGTGTGTGGTAGATTAGTGTATTAGTGTTGGACAGTATTTTAATGGTGTAATTTTCCCCCTGATGTTCTTCCAATCTCCTGACCTACATCTGAATATCCTGAACAGACTGAGAGCTCACACGAGTGTGTGTGTGTATGTATGTGTGTGTGTGTGTGTGTGTGTGTGTGTGTGTGTGTGTGTGAACAGAAGGAACTCATTCACCTCGGCAGTCTGGAGCTGGAGATGTTTATTCTGTTTGATCTGCTTGTCTCCTGCACCTCCTTCATTATTAGAGCAACTCCACCCGCACACACAAACACACACACTCACACACACACACACACACACTCACACACACACACACACACACGTGGTGATGTGGTTTTGGATTTGGAAATATGACACAGAGTCACAAAACAACTTAATAACTGACCTGAAGCTCTAAAGCTGCTGTTATTAACTGTGTTACACACATACAGTATTATTCAGATGCTAACGGGGAGTGACGTCTCATGGAAATGGGTGTAGAACTAATATAACCGTGTAAATGTGTACAGACCCAATGTAACCATGTATAGGGTATAGACCTAATGTAACCATGGAAATGGTGTAGACCCAATGTAATCATGTATAGGGTATAGACCTAATGTAACCATGGAAATGGGTGTAGAACTAATATAACCGTGTAAATGTGTACAGACCCAATGTAACCATGTATAGGGGTATAGACCTAATGTAACCATGGAAATGGTGTAGACCCAATGTAACCATGTATAGGGGTATAGACCTAATTTAACCATGAAAATGGTGTAGACCCAATGTAATTATGGAAATCGGTATTGACCCAGTGTAACCATGGAAATGGGTATAGACCCAATGTAACCATGTATAGGGGTATAGACCCAATGTAACCAAGGAAATTGTGTAGACCTAATGTAACCATGGAAATTGTGTAGACCTAATGTAACCATGGAAATAGATGTAGAATTAATTTAACCATGAAAATTGATATAGACCCAGTGTAACCATGGTAATGTGTGTAGATCTAATGTAACCATGGAAATGGACATGGACCTAATGTAACTATAGAAATGGGGGTATAGACCCAGTATAACCATGAAAATATGTGTAGACCTAATGTAACCATGGAAATTGGTATAGATCCAGTGTAACAATGTAAATGGATCTAGACCAATGTAACCATGTACAGGGGAGTAGATCTGATCTGATTTTACACTGTAACGCTAATTAGATCTGACTGTATATTGTAACACTGATCTGATCTGACTTTACACTGTAACGCTAATCAGATCTGACTGTATATTATGACACTGATCTGATCTGACTTTACACTGTAACACTAATCAGATCTGACTGTATAATATAACACTGATCAGATCTGACTGTACACTATAACACTGATCTGATCTGACTTTACACTGTAACGCTAATCAGATCTGACTGTAAATTATAACACTGATCAGATCTGACTGTATATTATAACACTGATCTGATCTGATTTTACACTGTAACGCTAATCAGATCTGACTGTAAATTATAACACTGATCAGATCTGACTGTATATTATAACACTGATCTGATCTGATTTTACACTGTAGCGCTAATCAGATCTGACTGTAAATTATAACACTGATCAGATCTGACTGTATATTATAACACTGATCTGATCTGTTTTTACACTGTAACGCTAATCAGATCTGACTGTAAATTATAACACTGATCAGATCTGACTGTATATTATAACACTGATCTGATCTGACTGTATATTATAACACTGATCAGATCTGACTGTATATTATAACACTGATCTGATCTGATTTTACACTGTAACGCTAATCAGATCTGACTGTAAATTATAACACTGATCAGATCTGACTGTATATTATAACACTGATCTGATCTGACTGTATATTATAACACTGATCTGATCTGATTTTACACTGTAACGCTAATCAGATCTGACTGTATATTATAACTGTGATCTGCTCTGACTGTACACTATAACACTGATCTGATCTGACTGTATAATATAACACTGATCTGATCTGACTGTACTCTCTCAGTTTCTCTGTGTGCTGATAGACTGAGTATTTATCTACACAGGGGGTCTGCATCAAGCGTGTGACCCCCTGGGAGTGGTGCCTGAGGGTAAAGAGGGAAGGGATTATGCAAATTATACAAACTGATAACGACAGGTTTAATTAGATCAGGATGAGTTGATCGCTTTTGATTACGAGCTGGGGGGCATTATGGGTAGGCAAAAAAGAAGATGCAAATTTTGGGGGTCGTGTACAGGAGCTTCAATCATTAGTCATTAGACAAAAGTCTACATTCATGAAATAGATTGATTATTAAAGTCAGTGTGTTCATACTTTACTTACTTAACAGGTTTAAAAGTGTTTATAATGTTTATTATAAGAAAGGTTACTCACCACCGCCCTCTAAAGGTCATTAATAAACATCAAATAAACACACATCACTCACCACCGCCCTCTAAAGGTCATTAATAAACATCAAATAAACAAACATCACTCACCACCGCCCTCTAAAGGTCATTAATAAACATCAAATAAACACACATCACTCACCACCGCCCTCTAAAGGTCATTAATAAACATCAAATAAACAAACATCACTCACCACCGCCCTCTAAAGGTCATTAATAAACATCAAATAAACACACATCACTCACCACCGCCCTCTAAAGGTCATTAATAAACATCAAATAAACAAACATCACTCACCACCGCCCTCTAAAGGTCATTAATAAACATCAAATAAACAAACATCACTCACCACCGCCCTCTAAAGGTCATTAATAAACATCAAATAAACAAACATCACTCACCACCGCCCTCTAAAGGTCATTAATAAACATCAAATAAACAAACATCACTCACCACCGCCCTCTAAAGGAGTTATTAACATCAAATGAACAAACATCACTCACCACCGCCCTCTAAAGGAGTTATTAACATCAAACAAACAAACATCACTCACCACCGCCCTCTAAAGGTCATTAATAAACATCAAATAAACAAACATCACTCACCACCGCCCTCTAAAGGAGTTATTAACAAACATCAAATAAACAAACATCACTCACCACCGCCCTCTAAAGGAGTTATTAACATCAAATAAACAAACATCACTCACCACCGCCCTCTAAAGGAGTTATTAACATCAAATAAACAAACATCACTCACCACCACCTCTAAAGGTCATTAATAAACATCAAATAAACAAACATCACTCACCACCGCCCTCTAAAGGAGTTATTAACATCAAATAAACACACATCACTCACCACCACCCTCTAAAGGAGTTATTAACAAACATCAAATAAACACACATCACTCACCACCACCTCTAAAGGAGTTATTAACAAACATCAAATAAACACACATCACTCACCACCGCCCTCTAAAGGAGTTATTAACAAACATCAAATAAACAAACATCACTCACCACCGCCCTCTAAAGGAGTTATTAACAAACATCAAATAAACACACATCACTCACCACCGCCCTCTAAAGGAGTTATTAACAAACATCAAATAAACAAACATCACTCACCACCGCCCTCTAAAGGAGTTATTAACAAACATCAAATAAACAAACATCACTCACCACCGCCCTCTAAAGGAGTTATTAACAAACATCAAATAAACAAACATCACTCACCACCGCCCTCTAAAGGAGTTATTAACAAACATCAAATAAACAAACATCACTCACCACCGCCCTCTAAAGGAGTTATTAACAAACATCAAATAAACAAACATCACTCACCACCGCCCTCTAAAGGAGTTATTAACAAACATCAAATAAACAAACATCTCTCACCACCGCCCTCTAAAGGAGTTATTAACAAACATCAAATAAACAAACATCACTCACCACCGCCCTCTAAAGGAGTTATTAACAAACATCAAATAAACAAACATCTCTCACCACCCGCCCTCTAAAGGAGTTATTAACAAACATCAAATAAACAAACATCACTCACCACTGCCCTCTAAAGGAGTTATTAACAAACATCAAATAAACAAACATCACTCACCACCGCCCTCTAAAGGAATTATTAACAAACATCAAATAAACAAACATCACTCACCACCGCCCTCTAAAGGAGTTATTAACAAACATCAAATAAACACACATCACTCACCACCGCCCTCTAAAGGAGTTATTAACAAACATCAAATAAACAAACATCACTCACCACCGCCCTCTAAAGGAGTTATTAACATCAAATAAACAAACATCACTCACCACCGCCCTCTAAAGGAGTTATTAACAAACATCAAATAAACAAACATCACTCACCACCGCCCTCTAAAGGAGTTATTAACAAACATCAAATAAACAAACATCACTCACCACCGCCCTCTAAAGGAGTTATTAACAAACATCAAATAAACAAACATCACTCACCACCACCTCTAAAGGAGTTATTAACAAACATCAAATAAACAAACATCACTCACCACCGCCCTCTAAAGGAGTTATTAACAAACATCAAATAAACAAACATCACTCACCACCGCCCTCTAAAGGAGTTATTAACAAACATCAAATAAACAAACATCTCTCACCACCGCCCTCTAAAGGAGTTATTAACAAACATCAAATAAACAAACATCACTCACCACCGCCCTCTAAAGGAGTTATAAACAAACATCAAATAAACAAACATCACTCACCACCGCCCTCTAAAGGAGTTATAAACAAACATCAAATAAACAAACATCACTCACCACCGCCCTCTAAAGGAGTTATTAACAAACATCAAATAAACAAACATCTCTCACCACCGCCCTCTAAAGGAGTTATTAACAAACATCAAATAAACAAACATCACTCACCACCGCCCTCTAAAGGAGTTATTAACATCAAATAAACACACATCACTCACCACCGCCCTCTAAAGGAGTTATTAACAAACATCAAATAAACAAACATCACTCACCACCGCCCTCTAAAGGAGTTATTAACTAACATCAAATAAACAAACATCACTCACCACCGCCCTCTAAAGAGTTATTAACATCAAATAAACAAACATCACTCACCACCGCCCTCTAAAGGAGTTATTAACAAACATCAAATAAACAAACATCACTCACCACCGCCCTCTAAAGGAGTTATTAACATCAAATAAACAAACATCACTCACCACCGCCCTCTAAAGGAGTTATTAACAAACATCAAATAAACACACATCACTCACCACCGCCCTCTAAAGGAGTTATTAACAAACATCAATTAAACAAACATCACTCACCACCGCCCTCTAAAGGAGTTATTAACAAACATCAAATAAACACACATCACTCACCACCGCCCTCTAAAGGAGTTATTAACAAACATCAAATAAACAAACATCACTCACCACCTCCCTCTAAAGGAGTTATTAACATCAAATAAACAAACATCACTCACCACCGCCCTCTACAGGAGTTATTAACAAACATCAAATAAACAAACATCACTCAGCACCTCCCTCTAAAGGAGTTATTAACAAACATCAAATAAACAAACATCACTCACCACCGCCCTCTAAAGGAGTTATTAACAAACATCAAATAAACAAACATCACTCACCACCGCCCTCTAAAGGAGTTATTAACAAACATCAAATAAACAAACATCTCTCACCACCACCTCTAAAGGAGTTATTAACAAACATCAAATAAACACACATCACTCACCACCGCCCTCTAAAGGAGTTATTAACAAACATCAAATAAACACACATCACTCACCACCGCCCTCTAAAGGAGTTATTAACAAACATTAAATAAACACACATCACTTACCAGCGCCCTCTAAAGGAGTTATTAACAAACATCAAATAAACACACATCACTCACCAGCGCCCTCTAAAGGAGTTATTAACAAACATCAAATAAACAAACATCACTCACCACCGCCCTCTAAAGGAGTTATTAACAAACATCAAATAAACAAACATCACTCACCACCGCCCTCTAAAGGAGTTATTAACATCAAATAAACAAACATCACTCACCACCGCCCTCTAAAGGAGTTATTAACAAACATCAAATAAACAAACATCACTCACCACCGCTCTCTAAAGGAGTTATTAACAAACATCAAATAAACAAACATCACTCACCACCGCCCTCTAAAGGAGTTATTAACAAACATCAAATAAACAAACATCACTCACCACCGCCCTCTAAAGGAGTTATTAACAAACATCAAATAAACAAACATCACTCACCACCGCCCTCTAAAGGAGTTATTAACAAACATCAAATAAACAAACATCACTCACCACCGCCCTCTAAAGGAGTTATTAACAAACATCAAATAAACAAACATCACTCACCACCGCCCTCTAAAGGAGTTATTAACAAACATCAAATAAACAAACATCACTCACCACCGCCCTCTAAAGGAGTTATTAACAAACATCAAATAAACAAACATCACTCACCACCGCCCTCTAGAGGTCATTAATAAACATCAAATAAACAAACATCACTCACCACCGCCCTCTAGAGGTGTTGTAGCTCCAGGCCTGTTTATTTGTTCATGTCTGGATAGTGAAATTCTTTGTTCTCTGTTTATTGTTTTTTTCACTGCATACAAATGACAGACGACCTTCTGGCCTCCCCCCGAGAGAAAGCGAGGGAGTGTGTCAGAGCGAGAGAAAGGCCCTGCAGATGATGAATGGATGTAGTAGTAGTGTGGACGGAGAGGAGGAGGCTGAGGAGAGGAGAGATGGAGGGATAATAGAGAAGAGAGGAAGCTATTATGCAGACACACTGCTGTTGTGTAGCGCTGAGATGCTGCGGGACTGTTAAATCAGGAGGTGGAGGATGGTGGGGGGGAGGGGGCGAGAGACAGAAGGAGTGATAGAGGGACGAAGACTGATGGACCAGACAAAGAGAGGGACAAATGAAGGAGAGAGTGATGGAGAGGTAGGGGGTGGGAGTGAAGATCACCTGCAGTATAACCACAGCAGCAGCTTCTGGCTCCAGAAAAGCTGAACACGTAGTGGATGCGTTTCATGACTAATCGTCGTTCTGGACCACCGTGTCTGTGCAGCATAGAAACCCTGTAACCACCCCAGGGGTCCGGAGCTGGAGGCTAAAGCTGGTGTATCCGGCAGGAAGCCAGAGCACCCCACTCACTCGCTTAATTTAGCCTGAGATGTTTCAGCAGCGTCCAGAAGAAGGATGTTCTGCTTGTCTTCTTATATAATACACCAGCTCCTACACTACATGTGGGCTGAAGAGGCCAGAGAATTACACAGTGTGTGTGTGTGTGTGTGTGTGTGTGTGTGTGTTTGTGTGTGTGTGTGTGTGTGTGTCTGTGTAGTTGTTTATAGAACTGGACTGGTTCTTCTTTTGTTCTGAAGCTCCAGGGACTGAGAACTTTCTTCAGAGAGCGATTCGTCTAGAGAAGGATTTGTTTAGAGAGGGATTCGTTTAGAGAGGGATTCGTTTAGAGAAGGATTCGTTTAGAGAGGGATTCGTTTAGAGAGGGATTCGTTTAGAGAGGGATTCGTTTAGAGAAGGATTCGTTTAGAGAGGGATTCGTCTAGAGAAGGATTTGTTTAGAGAAGGATTCGTTTAGAGAAGGATTCGTTTAGAGAGCGATTCGTTTAGAGAGGGATTCGTTTAGAGAAGGATTCGTTTAGAGAAGGATTCGTTTAGAGAGCGATTCGTTTAGAGAGGGATTCGTTTAGAGAGGGATTCGTTTAGAGAAGGATTCGTTTAGAGAGCGATTCGTTTAGAGAAGGATTCGTTTAGAGAGGGATTCGTTTAGAGAGGGATTCGTTTAGAGAGGGATTCGTCTAGAGAAGGATTCGTTTAGAGAGGGATTCGTTTAGAGAGGGATTCGTTTAGAGAGGGATTCGTTTAGAGAGGGATTCGTCTAGAGAAGGATTCGTTTAGAGAGGGATTCGTTTAGAGAGGGATTCGTTTAGAGAGGGATTCGTTTAGAGAGGGACTTGTTTAGAGAATGAGTCGTTCACCTAAAGATTCGTTCAAAGAATGAGTCGTTCACAGAAGGATTTGTTCAGAGAGCGATTCATTGAGAGAATGATTTATTCACAGAGGGATTGGATCGGAGGAGGATTCGTTGAATGAAGGATGGATTCAGAGAATGAGTCGTTTACAAAAAGATTCGTTTACAGAAAGATTTGTTTACAGAAAGATTCGTTTACAGAAAGATTTGTTTACAGAAAGATTCGTTCAGGGAAAGATCTATAGAAATAAGGAGTCATTTGGAAAAGGAGTCGTTCAGTATCAGACCGCACAGGATGGGCAGTTGTTCAGTATCAGACCACACAGGATGGGCAGTTGTTCAGTATCAGACCACACAGGATGGACAGTTGTTCAGTATCAGACCACACAGGATGGGCAGTTGTTTAGTATCAGACCACACAGGATGAGCAGTTGTTCAGTATCAGACCACACAGGACAGTTGTTCAGTATCAGACCACACAGGACAGTTGTTCAGTATCAGACCACACAGGATGGGCAGTTGTTTAGTATCAGACCACACAGGATGAGCAGTTGTTCAGTATCAGACCACACAGGATGGGCAGTTGTTCAGTATCAGACCACACAGGATGGGCAGTTGTTCAGTATCAGACCACACAGGATGGGCAGTTGTTCAGTATCAGACCACACAGGATGGGCAGTTGTTCAGTATCAGACCACACAGGACAGTTGTTCAGTATCAGACCACACAGGATGGGCAGTTGTTCAGTATCAGACCACACAGGATGGGCAGTTGTTCAGTATCAGACCACACAGGATGGACAGTTGTTCAGTATCAGACCACACAGGATGGGCAGTTGTTCAGTATCAGACCACACAGGATGGGCAGTTGTTCAGTATCAGACCACACAGGATGGGCAGTTGTTCAGTATCAGACCACACAGGATGAGCAGTTGTTCAGTATCAGACCACACAGGATGAGCAGTTCAGTATCAGACCACACAGGATGAGCAGTTGTTCAGTATCAGACCACACAGGATGAGCAGTTCAGTATCAGACCACACAGGATGAGCAGTTCAGTATCAGACCACACAGGATGAGCAGTTGTTCAGTATCAGACCACACAGGATGAGCAGTTCAGTATCAGACCACACAGGATGAGCAGTTCAGTATCAGACCACACAGGATGAGCAGTTCAGTATCAGACCACACAGGATGAGCAGTTGTTCAGTATCAGACCACACAGGATGAGCAGTTGTTCAGTATCAGACCACACAGGATGAGCAGTTCAGTATCAGACCACACAGGATGAGCAGTTCAGTATCAGACCACACAGGATGAGCAGTTCAGTATCAGACCACACAGGATGGGCAGTTGTTCAGTATCAGACTGTACAGGATGAGCAGTTCAGTATCAGACCACACAGGATGAGCAGTTCAGTATCAGACCACACAGGATGAGCAGTTGTTCAGTATCAGACCACACAGGATGAGCAGTTGTTCAGTATCAGACCACACAGGATGAGTAGTTCAGTATCAGACCACACAGGATGAGCAGTTCAGTATCAGACCACACAGGATGAGCAGTTCAGTATCAGACCACACAGGATGGGCAGTTGTTCAGTATCAGACCACACAGGATGAGTAGTTCAGTATCAGACCACACAGGATGAGCAGTTCAGTATCAGACTGTACAGGATGGTGGTGTTACTGCTGTATAGTACTGGTTTTACAGCAGATCTTAATAATATGAAGTCTAGCGTTAGCCGCTGTTATCAGTGTCATCACTGCCTCCTTATCAGACAATCAGACAGTCTGCATATACGGAACTGATGGACACGCAAACCACACGGGAGACACGAAACACGATAACCGTGTAAACCACAGTCACGCTGTGAGTCTGAACTATAATGTAGCAGTAATTCAGCGTAACAGTGGAACTGATTCACTGCTTCACTTAAATCAGATCAGATTCTGGAGCTTATTATGAAAATCTGATCTCTCTCTGTCTTACACACACTCTCTCTGTTACTCTCTCTCTCTCTCTCTCTCTCTCTCTCTCTCTCCGTTCAGTCAGTCAGTTATGAGAAGTGATCAATGACAGGCTGATGCCGCTCGTCCATCACTCTGTCCCCCGTCTCTGTCTGATCTGACTCCAGTGAGTGTTAATCCACAGCAGGACGTTCATCTGCTCGTTCAGCTGATGCTGCTGTCCAGACTGATTTATACCCGCTGACTGGTGGGGGGACATCAGTGGTCCTGACAGTCCTCCTCACGGGTGTAGCAGTTTTTGTCCTCATCACTTTCAAAGTGTACAGCTGCACTGTAGTTACACTCAGATCTCTGCCTCAGTACTCACTGACTCTGGATCAGCTGTGTAAGTATCACTGACTCTGTATCAGCTGTGTAAGTATCACTGACTCTGTATCAGCTGTGTAAGTATCACTGACTCTGGATCAGCTGTGTAAGTATCACTGACTCTGGATCAGCTGTGTAAGTAGTACTGACTCTGTATCAGCTGTGTAAGTAGTACTGACTCTGTATCAGCTGTGTAAGTAGTACTGACTCTGTATCAGCTTTGTAAGTAGTGCTGACTCTGTATCAGCTGTGTAAGTAGTACTGACTCTGGATCAGCTGTGTAAGTAGTACTGACTCTGGATCAGCTGTATAAGTATCACTGACTCTGTATCAGCTGTGTAAGTATCACTGACTCTGTATCAGCTGTGTAAATATCACTGACTCTGTATCAGCTGTGTAAGTATCACTGACTCTAGATCAGCTGTGTAAGTATCACTGACTCTGTATCAGCTGTGTAAGTATCACTGACTCTGTAACAGCTGTGTATCACTGACTCTAGATCAGCTGTGTAAATATCACTGACTCTGTATCAGCTGTGTAAGTATCACTGACTCTGTAACAGCTGTGTATCACTGACTCTAGATCAGCTTGTAAATATCACTGACTCTGTAACAGCTGTGTATCACTGACTCTGTATCAGCTGTGTAAGTATCACTGACTCTGTATCAGCTGTGTATCACTGACTCTGTATCAGCTGTGTAAATATCACTGACTCTGGATCAGCTGTGTATCACTGACTCTGTATCAGCTGTGTAAATATCACTGACTCTGTATCAGCTGTGTAAATATCACTGACTCTGGATCAGCTGTGTAAGTATCACTGACTGGATCAGCTGTGTAAGTATCACTGACTCTGTATCAGCTGTGTAAATATCACTGACTCTGTATCAGCTGTGTAAGTAGTACTGACTCTGTATCAGCTGTGTAAGTATCACTGACTCTGTATCAGCTGTGTAAGTATCACTGACTGTATCAGCTGTGTAAGTAGTACTGACTCTGTATCAGCTGTGTAAATATCACTGACTCTGTATCAGCTGTGTAAATATCACTGACTCTGTATCAGCTGTGTATCACTGACTCTAGATCAGCTGTGTAAATATCACTGACTCTAGATCAGCTGTGTAAGTATCACTGACTCTAGATCAGCTGTGTAAGTATCACTGACTCTGTAACAGCTGTGTATCACTGACTCTAGATCAGCTGTGTAAATATCACTGACTCTGTATCAGCTGTGTAAGTATCACTGACTCTGTAACAGCTGTGTATCACTGACTCTAGATCAGCTGTGTAAATATCACTGACTCTAGATCAGCTGTGTAAATATCACTGACTCTGTAACAGCTGTGTATCACTGACTCTAGATCAACTGTGTAAATATCACTGACTCTGTAACAGCTGTGTATCACTGACTCTGTATCAGCTGTGTAAGTATCACTGACTCTGTATCAGCTGTGTATCACTGACTCTGTATCAGCTGTGTAAATATCACTGACTCTGTATCAGCTGTGTAAATATCACTGACTCTGTAACAGCTGTGTAAGTACTACTGACTCTGGATCAGCTGTGTATCACTGACTCTGGATCAGCTGTGTAAGTAGTACTGACTCTGTATCAGCTTTGTAAGTAGTGCTGACTCTGTATCAGCTGTGTAAGTAGTACTGACTCTGGATCAGCTGTGTAAGTAGTACTGACTCTGGATCAGCTGTATAAGTATCACTGACTCTGTATCAGCTGTGTAAGTAGTACTGACTCTGTATCAGCTGTGTAAGTACTACTGACTCTGGATCAGCTGTGTAAGTATCACTGACTCTGTATCAGCTGTGTAAGTAGTACTGACTTTGTATCAGCTTTGTATGTAGTGCTGACTGTATCAGCTGTGTAAGTACTACTGACTCTGGATCAGCTGTGTATCACTGACTCTGTATCAGCTTTGTAAGTAGTGCTGACTCTGTATCAGCTGTGTAAGTACTACTGACTCTGTATCAGCTGTGTAAGTAGTACTGACTCTGGATCAGCTGTATAAGTATCACTGACTCTGTATCAGCTGTGTAAGTAGTACTGACTCTGTATCAGCTTTGTAAGTAGTGCTGACTCTGTATCAGCTGTGTAAGTACTACTGACTCTGGATCAGCTGTGTAAGTATCACTGACTCTGTATCAGCTTTGTAAGTAGTGCTGACTCTGTATCAGCTGTGTAAGTACTACTGACTCTGTATCAGCTGTGTAAGAAGTGCTGACTCTGTATCAGCTGTGTAAGTAGTACTGACTCTGTATCAGCTGTGTAAGTAGTACTGACTCTGTATCAGCTGTGTAAGTAGTACTGACTCTGTATCAGCTGTGTAAGTACTACTGACTCTGTATCAGCTGTGTAAGTAGTGCTGACTCTGTATCAGCTGTGTAAGTACTACTGACTCTGTATCAGCTGTGTAAGTAGTACTGACTCTGGATCAGCTGTGTAAGTATCACTGACTCTGTATCAGCTGTGTAAGTACTACTGACTCTGTATCAGCTGTGTAAGTAGTGCTGACTCTGTATCAGCTGTGTAAGTACTACTGACTCTGTATCAGCTGTGTAAGTAGTACTGACTCTGGATCAGCTGTGTAAGTATCACTGACTCTGTATCAGCTGTGTAAGTATCACTGACTCTGTATCAGCTGTGTAAGTAGTACTGACTCTGTATCAGCTGTGTAAGTAGTGCTGACTCTGTATCAGCTGTGTAAGTATCACTGACTCTGTATCGGCTGTGTAAGTACTACTGACTCTGTATCAGCTGTGTAAGTAGTACTGACTCTGTATCAGCTGTGTAAGTATCACTGACTCTGTATCGGCTGTGTAAGTACTACTGACTCTGTATCAGCTGTGTAAGTAGTACTGACTCTGGATCTGCCCATAAAACAGATTACAGTTCTCTAGGACCTGCTCATTCTATCACTCATATTCTCGTGTCTAGAACCTGCTCACACTACCACTCATACTTACCCTCGGTTATCTAGAGCCTGCTTACACTACCACTCATACACTCAGTTATCTAGAACCTGCTTACACTACCACTTATACTCACACTCAGTTATCTAGAACCTGCTTACACTACCACTTATACTCACACTCAGTTATCTAGAACCTGCTTACATTACCACTCATACTCACACTCAGTTATCTAGAACCTGCTTACATTACCACTTATACTCACACTCAGTTATCTAGAACCTGCTTACATTACCACTCATACTCACACTCAGTTATCTAGAACCTGCTTACACTACCACTTATTCAGTTTTTATGTTTTTTGCTCGGAGCTCCGCTTGTGATGGAGAAGGTTCTGCTTGCGTTACATGATGGGATTGTCTAAGCTCCTGAGGAACCGTTCCGAAGAAAGTTTAAAGGATGTAGGAGCTGAGGCAGTGTACGAGTCGGGAGCGTGTAGTACGACAGTCAGAAGTTCAGAGCAGGAACGTGTTAGCGTATAACCTGCTGATGGGTTCTCCTCTCTGTCCGGCTAGGTGAGAGCTACGTATGTGCCTCAGAGAACTACTACAAGAAAGTTGACTACACCAAGAACGTCAACCCCAACTGGTCAGTGAACGTGAAGGCGTGTGCCGGCCAGCGGAACGCCATGTGCATGAGCGGCCGTGCGGTCACGGAGCCGCGCGAGAGCAAAGACTTCATCCGCCCCAAGCTGGTGACGGTGATGCGGAGCGGAGTGAAGCCCCGGAAGGCGGTGAGGGTCCTGCTGAACAAGAAGACCGCTCACTCGTTCGAACAGGTACTGACCGACATCACCGAGGCCATCAAACTGGAGAGCGGCGTGGTCAAGAGGATTTACACGCTGGACGGGAAGCAGGTAGGTCCAGAGATTCACACACTCCGTCCTCAGTCAAGAACACCAGCCGTGAGGCTAATGTAGCTTAGTGCTAACCGCCTGTGGGCCCTGAGTTACATATATAAGGTGTGGAATGTAGGGTGTCCCGGGGGTCCAGCACCCCCCAATTGTTTGTTGAGCTACTTCACTCGGGCAACCTTCTGTCTTTGATGTTCTTGGTATGCAGCACTGCTCTGCCTCAGGGTGGCGCTGTAGTAGATTGCTTCACCCAACTGGTCCTTCATTGACTAGCACCTGTAACTATGACTGGAATACCTCCGAAACACATTTACACAACAATCAATACAAAACATATCAATACACTTATTGATCAGATATAGACTTTCTCTCAGCTCAGGAGACAAAGACTACACCACTACACCACCTTACTAACCAATACACCACCATACTGACCACTACACCACCTTACTAACCAATACACCACCATACTAACCACTACACCACCATACTAACCACTACACCACCATACTAACCACTACACCACCGTACTAACCAATACACCACCATACTGACCACTACACCACCTTACTAACCAATACACCACCATACTAACCACTACACCACCATACTAACCACTACACCACCGTACTAACTACTACACCACCTTACTAACCAATACACCACCATACTGACCACTACACCACCTTACTAACCAATACACCACCATACTAACCACTACACCACCATACTAACCACTACACCACCATACTAACCACTACACCACCTTACTAACCAATACACCACCATACTGACCACTACACCACCTTACTAACCAATACACCACCATACTAACCACTACACCACCATACTAACCACTACACCACCGTACTAACTACTACACCACCTTACTAACCACTACACCACCGTACTAACCACTACACCACCGTACTAACCACTACACCACCATACTAACCACTACACCACCATACTAACCACTACACCACCATACTAACCACTACACCACCATACTAACCACTACACCACCTTACTAACCACTACACCACCATACTGACCACTACACCACCATACTAACCACTACACCACCATACTAACCACTACACCACCGTACTAACCACTACACCACCGTACTAACCACTACACCACTATACTAACCACTACACCACCATACTAACCACTACACCACCATACTAACCACTACACCACCATACTAACCACTACACCACCTTACTAACCAATACACCACCATACTAACCAATACACCACCATACTAACCACTACACCACCGTACTAACCACTACACCACCATACTAACCACTACACCACCATACTGACCACTACACCACCATACTAACCACTACACCACCACACTAACCACTACACCACCATACTAACCAATACACCACCTTACTAACCACTACACCACCTTACTAACCACTACACCACCATACTAACCACTACACCACCATACTGACCACTACACCACCGTACTAACCACTACACCACCGTACTAACCACTACACCACCGTACTAACCACTACACCACCATACTAACCACTACACCACCATACTGACCACTACACCACCGTACTGACCACTACACCACCATACTAACCACTACACCACCATACTAACCACTATACCACCGTACTAACCACTACACCACCATACTAACCACTACACCACCATACTAACCACTACACCACCATACTAACCTCTACACCACCATACTAACCAATACACCACCTTACTAACCAATACACCACCATACTAACCACTACACCACCATACTAACCACTACACCACCTTACTAACCAATACACCACCATACTAACCACTACACCACCTTACTAACCAATACACCACCATACTAACCACTACACCACCATACTAACCACTACACCACCTTACTAACCAATACACCACCATACTAACCAATACACCACCATACTAACCACTACACCACCTTACTAACCACTACACCACCATACTAACCACTACACCACCATACTAACCACTACACCACCTTACTAACCAATACACCACCTTACTAACCAATACACCACCATACTAACCACTACACCACCTTACTAACCACTACACCACCATACTAACCACTACACCACCATACTGACCACTACACCACCATACTAACCACTACACCACCACACTGACCACTACACCACCATACTAACCACTACACCACCTTACTAACCACTACACCACCATACTAACCACTACACCACCATACTAACCACTACACCACCATACTAACCACTACACCACCGTACTAACCACTACACCACCATACTGACCACTACACCACCATACTAACCACTACACCACCACACTAACCACTACACCACCATACTAACCAATACACCACCTTACTAACCACTACACCACCTTACTAACCACTACACCACCATACTAACCACTACACCACCATACTGACCACTACACCACCGTACTAACCACTACACCACCATACTAACCACTACACCACCATACTAACCACTACACCACCATACTAACCACTACACCACCGTACTAACCACTACACCACCGTACTAACCACTACACCACCGTACTAACCACTACACCACCTTACTAACCACTACACCACCATACTAACCACTACACCACCGTACTAACCACTATACCACCATACTAACCACTACACCACCATACTAACCACTACACCACCGCACTAACCACTACACCACCATACTAACCACTACACCACCTTACTAACCAATACACCACCATACTAACCACTACACCACCTTACTAACCACTACACCACCATACTAACCACTACACCACCATACTAACCACTACACCACCATACTAACCACTACACCACCGTACTGACCACTACACCACCGTACTAACCACTACACCACCATACTAACCACTACACCACCTTACTAACCACTACACCACCATACTAACCACTACACCACCGTACTAACCACTATACCACCATACTAACCACTACACCACCATACTAACCACTACACCACCGCACTAACCACTACACCACCATACTAACCACTACACCACCTTACTAACCAATACACCACCATACTAACCACTACACCACCTTACTAACCACTACACCACCATACTAACCACTACACCACCGTACTAACCACTACACCACCATACTAACCACTACACCACCATACTAACCACTACACCACCGTACTAACCACTACACCACCGAACTGACCACTACACCACCATACTGACCACTACACCACCATACTAACCACTACACCACCATACTGACCACTACACCACCGTACTGACCACTACACCACCATACTAACCACTACACCACCATACTAACCACTACACCACCGTACTAACCACTACACCACAGTACTAACCACTACACCACCGTACTAACCACTACACCACAGTACTAACCACTACACCACCATACTGACCACTACACCACCGTACTAACACTACACCACCATACTGACCACTACACCACTATACTAACCACTACACCACCGTACTAACCACTACACCACCATACTGACCACTACACCACCGTACTAACACTACACCACCATACTGACCACTACACCACTATACTAACCACTACACCACAGTACTAACCACTACACCACCATACTGACCACTACACCACCGTACTAACCACTACACCACCGTACTAACCACTACACCACCATACTAACCACTACACCACCATACTAACCACTACACCACCATACTAACCACTACACCACCGTACTAACCACTACATCAACGTACTGACCACTACTTTATATTTATATTTATATTTATATTTATATTTATATTTATATTTATATTTATATTTATATTTATATTTATATTTACATTTATATTTATTTTTATATTTATATTTATATTATTGTGCTGAAGTATAGAGAACAGAAATTCAGAGACAGTTCCTGAAAAGAGCTGCTAATATTTTACATGCAAATTTAAAGATAGTAATCACACAAACTTATAAACACAAACACACACTCACACACACTCACACACACAAACACACACACACACACACACACACTCACACACACTTATAAACACAAACACACACACATTCACACACACAAACACACACTTATAAACACACACACACCTACATCCCAACGGAAACCACAGAATCCACAGTTTCCTGATAAACAAACAACACTGAACAGAACCGGCCTATTAATCCAGGAACGTTTCTGTTCATATCAGATTATTTGCAACTTGGAAAATAATCTTTACATCAGACAAACCACTACCACCCACTGCCTCCTGCCCACTGCCTCCTGCCCACTGCCTCCTGCCCACTGCCTCCTGCCCACTGCCTCCTGCCCACTGCCTCCTGCCCACTGCCTCTTGCCCACTGCCTCCTGCCCACTGCCTCCTGCCCACTGCCTCTTGCCCACTGCCTCCTGCCCACTGCCTCTTGCCCACTGCCTCCTGCCCACTGCCTCTTGCCCACTGCCGCCCGGCCTCCACCAGGAAGCACAACCAAATTGTTTCTGGAACTGTATCATATTTATCTCCTACAGACTTACAGAGCAAGAAATGCTTCAGCAGGTCTTTCACTCGCTTAACAGTGGTGGGTCTTCTTGTGGAGACAGACTGTAATACACTACAGGAAGCGTAGGGGGCGACGGTGGTTCTGACAGACTGTAATACACTACAGGAAGCGTAGGGGGCGACGGTGGTTCTGACAGACTGTAATACACTAGAGGAAGCGTAGGGGGCGACGGTGGTTCTGATAGACTCTAATACACTACAGGAAGCGTAGGGGGCGACGGTGGTTCTGACAGACTGTAATACACTACAGGAGGCGTAGGGGGCGACGGTGGTTCTGACAGACTGTAATACACTACAGGAAGCGTAGGGGGCGACGGTGGTTCTGATAGACTCTAATACACTACAGGAAGCGTAGGGGGCGACGGTGGTTCTGACAGACTGTAATACACTACAGGAAGCGTAGGGGGCGACGGTGGTTCTGACAGACTGTAATACACTACAGGAAGCGTAGGGGGCGATGGTGGTTCTGACAGACTGTAATACACTACAGGAGGCGTAGGGGGCGACGGTGGTTCTGACAGACTGTAATACACTACAGGAAGCGTAGGGGGCGACGGTGGTTCTGATAGACTCTAATACACTACAGGAAGCGTAGGGGGCGACGGTGGTTCTGACAGACTGTAATACACTAGAGGAAGCGTAGGGGGCGACGGTGGTTCTGACAGACTGTAATACACTACAGGAAGCGTAGGGGGTGACGGTGGTTCTGACAGACTGTAATACACTACAGGAAGCGTAGGGGGCGACGGTGGTTCTGACAGACTGTAATACACTACAGGAAGCGTAGGGGGCGACGGTGGTTCTGACAGACTGTAATACACTACAGGAAGCGTAGGGGGCGACGGTGGTTCTGACAGACTGTAATACACTACAGGAAGCGTAGGGGGCGACGGTGGTTCTGACAGACTGTAATACACTACAGGAAGCGTAGGGGGCGACGGTGGTTCTGACAGACTGTAATACACTACAGGAAGCGTATACGGCGCCCCCTGTGTATGTACAGCCTGTACAGCACTTGTTTGTCTAGTTGTGTTGTTTGTCTATTGTTTAATATATTAATATTGTTATTATCGTGTTTGGTATTCTGGAGCTGCTCTCTGAGAGACGCTGGTGATCAGGACTCGTCCCCGCGCTGGACTGGGTCTGTCCTGCTCGTGTGTGTGGAGTAATACAGATAACGTCTCGGTATATAGGACAGCGCTGCCCTATTTGCCTGTTCCACTTCTGTGACATAGTAATTCATCATCCTATATCACAGCCAGCCCAGCATTACTGAACACACACACACACACACACACACACACACACACACACACACACACACACACACACACACACTCACACACACGCACACACACACACACACACACACACACACACTCACACACACGCACACACACACACACACACTCACACACACGCACACACACACACACTCACACACACACACACACTCACACACACACACACACACTCACACACACACACACTCACACACACACACACACACTCACACACACACACACTCACACACACACACTCACACACACTCACACACACGCACACACACAGATAAATCATCATGTTTCCAGGTCGTCTCTTCTGCTGCCGCTAAGGCTGAGAGTTCTCGTCCAGTACCGGCCGTATCTCTGATTTCCAGTTTTATGTTAGTCACTCATAAACACACATGATCACATGACGTGATGAGACAGTGTAGAGCCAGAGTAGATCCAGTGTAGAGCCAGTGTAGATCCAGTGTAGAGCCAGTGTAGATCCAGTGTAGATCCAGTGTAGATCCAGAGTAGATCCAGTGTAGATCCAGTGTAGAGCCAGAGTAGATCCAGTGTAGATCCAGTGTAGATCCAGTGTAGAGCCAGAGTAGATCCAGTGTAGATCTAGTGTAGATCCAGTGTAGATCCAGTGTAGATCTAGTGTAGAGCCAGAGTAGATCCAGTGTAGATCCAGTGTAGATCCAGTGTAGAGCCAGAGTAGATCCAGTGTAGATCTAGTGTAGATCCAGTGTAGAGCCAGAGTAGATCCAGTGTAGATCCAGTGTAGAGCCAGAGTAGATCCAGTGTAGATCTAGTGTAGATCCAGTGTAGAGCCAGAGTAGATCCAGTGTAGATCTAGTGTAGATCCAGTGTAGATCCAGTGTAGATCTAGTGTAGAGCCAGAGTAGATCCAGTGTAGATCTAGTGTAGATCCAGTGTAGATCCAGTGTAGATCTAGTGTAGATCCAGTGTAGAGCCAGTATAGATCCAGTATAGATCCAGTGTAGATCCAGTGTAGATCCAGTGTAGAGCCAGAGTAGATCCAGTGTAGATCCAGTGTAGAGCCAGAGTAGATCCAGTGTAGATCCAGTGTAGAGCCAGAGTAGATCCAGTGTAGATCCAGTGTAGATCCAGTGTAGATCTAGTGTAGAGCCAGAGTAGATCCAGTGTAGGCCTTTCCAGAGCAGAGCTGATTGGTCAGCCTGTGGTCTGAAAAGGACACGTGGTATGAACTATGTTAAAAGTTAAGCAGGTATTGATTCTGTCCTGACATCCGCCAGTAAAGAGCACATCAGTCGCTCTGACAGCTGATCAAAGGCTCAGACTCTTTAACTGGGATTAGTTCTGGAGCTCACGCTGACCGATCAATACACGGATCAGCAGGTGAGCTCTGAGGAGTAGCTCCAGAGTTACTCTCTTCTTTTCATACACGTTTCATTTACAGCGCGTATTAACACTCGTGTGTTTAATGTTTATATTTATATTTTATATTATATTATTAAATTATTAAATTATTAAATTATTAAATTAATAGTATTTTTTCTTTCTGCCAAACAATGGCAGTTTATAATAACATCTGTTACACAGTAATTATAAACAATAACTACATTTTAATTAATATCATTAAATTAGTATATTTCTTTCTTTCTTTTTTCTGTTTTCTTTCATTCTTTCTTTCTTTCTTTTTTGTTTGTTTGTTTGTTTGTTTGTTTCTTTCTTTTTTCGTTCTTTCTTTATTTCTGACTTTCTATTTTCTTTCTTTTTCTGTTTTCTTTCTTTCTTTCTTTCTTTCTTTCTTTCTTTCTTTCTTTGTTTCTGTTTCTTTTTTCGTTCTTTCTGACTTTCTTTCTCTCTTTCTATCTTCCTGACTTTCCAGTTTCTTTCTTACTTCCTGATTTTCTATTTTTCTTTCTCTAGTTCTTCTTTTATACTTTCTGTATTTCCTTATTTCTTCATTTTTGCTTGCTTTCCTTCTTTATTTTTATTATTTTTCTTTCTTTCTTTTCTTGAAAAATCCACATCTACAGAAGTAGAGATATATAATGAACAATAACTAAGATTTTTTTATTTATAAAATTATTATTATTATTATTTTTGCAATATTCAAACTTTTATTCACTGAACAGCTGAAAAGTCATGTGACCAAAATACAGAATTTAACTTTTAAATTAAAAGTCAGTTTATCAGATTATTTAAAATATAAGGGTTTATAATCTGGTGGGTCTCTGAGTGAGACGGAGGACGAGTATGACGTGTTTGTGGTGTGGATGTTTGGTGTGGTGGTCTTCAGGGGGCTTTAGAGATTAGCTTTAGAGTGGTGAGGACGATGCTCGGCAGTTTGAAGGTCCAGATTAGCTGAAAGCTCCTCAGAGACCAGTCAGCTCTCAGCTGAACCCCCGAGACACCGGTCCCTTACACGTATCAGCGTCCATTTAGCACTCCGTCCACCCTGCGTTCACTCTGTGTCCACTCCACGTCCACTCTGTGTCCACTCCACGTCCTCTCTGCGTCCACTTTGCGTCCACTCTGCGACCACTCTGTGTCCACACTGCGTCCACACTGCGTCCACTCTGCGTCCACACTGCATCCACACTGCGTCCACTCTGCGTCCACTCTGCGTCCACACTGCATTCACTCTCCGTTCACTCCGCGTCCACTCCGCATCCACTCCGCATCCACTCCGCGTCCACACTGCATCCACATTGTGTCCACACTATGTCCACACTACGTCCACACTGCGTCTACACTACGTCCACAATACGTCCATTCTGCGTCCACTCTGTGTCCTCTCTGAGTCCTCTCTGAGTCCTCTCTGAGTGGTCTCAGTCCCGACACAGCTGGAGATGCTTACTGAGGACATCTGCAGGTGAATATCTGTGAGGTGTTAACACCGTATGTTCAGCTCAGTGGTTTATCAATTTTTTCCTTCTTTCTGTCTTTCTTTATTTCTTCCTTTTTTTACTTGATTTCTTTCTCTGTCTTTGTTTCTTTCCTTTTAGTTTCTCTCTTTTTATTTTGTTCTTCCTGACTTCCTTTTTTATTTCACTCGTTCTTTCTTTCCCCTCTGTACTCTTTTTGTTTTGCTCCCTTAATCTTAAGTTAAATCTTAACTTAACCTTTCATTTGATCTGTTTCTCTCTCTTTCACTTTCTCCCTAACATCTTTACTTCTTTCTTTCTTTCTTTCTTTTCTCTTTCTTTCTTTTTCTCTTTCTTTCTTTTCTCTTTCTTTCTTTCTTTCTTTCTTTCTTTCTCTCTCTCTCTCTCTCTATTTCCTCTCGTTGGTCTGTGTAAGTGCTCCGTCTCTCCTCCGTGTCTCTGTGTGGGTGTGTCTCTCTGGGCTCGGTCGTGTGGAGCTTTATGAATGTGTGTGTTGAGGTGAGTGATGTACAGAGCTGCTTTAGCTGCACCTGCAGGACGGAGATAGAGCACTCTTACCCACAATCCCCTGCGGTGGCGTTCAGGTCCTCCAGAGTCAGTGTTATCAGCGCTGAGGCGCTCGCTGTGATACGGGCAGCAGGTTCAGACTGCAGCGCCATGGAGACGGTGGGGTTTACACGGACCGCCGGGTCTCCTACAGCTGCTGTTACTGAACTTCTCCAGATCTGCTGTGTTCACTCACTCACTCACTGACTCACTCACTCACTCACTCACTGACTCACTCACTCACTCACTCACTGACTCACTCACTCACTCACTGACTCACTCACTCACTCACTCACTCACTCACTGACTCACTCACTGACTCACTCACTCACTCACTCACTCACTCACTCACTCACTCACTCACTCACTGACTCACTCACTGACTCACTCACTCACTGACTCACTGTCTCACTGACTCACTCACTGACTCACTCACTCACTGACTCACTCACTCACTGACTCACTGTCTCACTGACTCACTCACTGACTCACTCACTCACTGACTCACTCACTCACTCACTCACTCACTCACTGACTCACTCACTCACTGACTCACTCACTCACTCACTGACTCACTCACTCACTCACTCACTCACTGACTCACTCACTCACTCACTGACTCACTCACTCACTGACTCACTCACTCACTCACTGACTCACTCACTCACTCACTGACTCACTGACTCACTCACTCACTCACTCACTCACTGACTCACTGACTCACTCACTCACTCACTCACTCACTCACTCACTGACTCACTGACTCACTCACTCACTCACTCACTCACTCACTCACTCACTCACTGACTCACTCACTCACTCACTCACTCACTCACTGACTCACTCACTCACTCACTCACTCACTCACTCACTCACTGACTCACTCACTCACTCACTCACTCACTCACTCACTCACTCACTCACTCACTCACTCACTCACTGACTCACTCACTCACTCACTGACTCACTCACTCACTCACTCACTCACTCACTCACTGACTCACTCACTCACTGACTCACTCACTCACTGACTCACTGTCTCACTGACTCACTCACTGACTCACTCACTCACTGACTCACTCACTCACTGACTCACTGTCTCACTGACTCACTCACTGACTCACTCACTCACTGACTCACTCACTCACTCACTCACTCACTCACTGACTCACTCACTCACTGACTCACTCCCTGACTCACTCACTCACTCACTCACTCACTCACTCACTGACTCACTCACTCACTCACTCACTGACTCACTCACTGACTCACTCACTGACTCACTCACTCACTCACTCACTAACTCACTCACTAACTCACTGACTCACTTACTCACTCACTCACTCACTCACTAACTCACTCACTCACTCACTCACTCACTGACTCACTCACTCACTCACTCACTGACTCACTGACTCACTGACTCACTCACTCACTCACTGACTCACTGACTCACTCACTGACTCACTCACTCACTCACTCACTGACTCACTCACTCACTCACTCACTGACTCACTCACTCACTCACTCACTCACTCACTCACTCACTGACTCACTCACTCACTCACTGACTCACTGACTCACTCACTCACTCACTCACTCACTCACTGACTCACTCACTCACTCACTGACTCACTGACTCACTCTTTTGTTCCGGAAGGAAAGGGAAGGGGTCTGTGTCCTTAACATGGCCGCTATCCTGAAAGCTGCCGTATTGGATCAGGGCAGGTGTTTCCACTGGGAAGGTGGATCTGAACACAGATCTGAAGGTTCAGCTCCAGGGTCAGCTCACTGGACATGGTGTTCAATGTGGTGGTTGTTGTTATTGTCTGTGTTGGTAACGTTTGAACCACAAGAGATATTACTGATCTGATTACATCAATCAATTTCTGATCAGTTCTGGTCTTCTTTGATCTTCTACACCTTCTCACTGGAAAAACCTGCCCTTGGTGGCTTTCAAGATGGCGGCCATAATTGAGTGTTGGAGGTGTAAACAGTGGTTCTGGTGTGAAATGGTTCAGATGTTGTTTACAGTGGTGGTGAGAGGAACCAGGGGTCTCCATGTCTACGTGGTCTCAGACATCAGGCAGTGTACTGTAATAACCTTCTGCTCTGATCTTCTACATGAGCTCCAGACAGAGTCAGCGCTGTATCTGTGTTCGTCCCTCAAACTCAGTTTAGGTTCCAACTTCTTTCACTGACCGTCTCATCTGTTCCACACGCAGTGCTGCGGTGACTGCTTCTGTAATGAGTCCTCCAGATCGGTGCTGATGTCATCAGGCTGGCGGCGTGACAGTGATGAGGTCACTGCAGTGGACGGGCGGATGGGAGGAAAACCCCAGAAGCTCTGCTCTGCTCGGAGCAGGTCCCACGTTAGTCAGGTTTACCAGTCAGTGATCAGCGTGAGCAGGTTAATGATACGAGTGACTCATCAACGTCTGTACTGTATACACTCTAGAACCTAGACTAGAACCTTCTCAAGACTAGAACCTTCTCAAGACTAGAACCTTCTCAAGACTAGAACCTTCTCATGAGTAAGTGCTCCACTGCAAGGAGATCTGGTTCTTCAGAATGTGTTCTACATAGTTCTTCTCTTCTTTCTTCTTCTCTACTCTTTATTATTTCTCTTCTTATCCATTCTTTTCTCTTCTCCTCTCTTCTCCTGTTTCCTACTCTTCTCTTTTCTTCCCTTCTCCTTTCTTTTTTCTTCTCTACTCTTTATTTCTCTTATGTTCTCTTTTTTATGAACTTTGCTCCTCTGTTCTCTACTCTTCTCTTCTTTCCTGTTATCTTCTCTTCTCCTCTCTTCTCTTCTCTTCTCTTCTCTTCTTTCCTGTTCTTTTCTCCTCTCTTCTCTTCTCTTCTTTTCTCTTCTCTTCTCTTCTGTTCTCTTATTTTCTTTTCTCTTCTCTCCTGTTCTCTCCTCATCAGTTTTTCTCTTCTCTTCTCTTCTCCTCTCTTCTCTTCTCTTCTCTTCTGTTCTCTTATCTTCTTTTCTCTTCTCTCCTGTTCTCTCCTCGTCAGTTTTTCTCTTCTCTTCTCTTCTCTTCTCTTCTCTTCTCTTCTCTTCTCTTCTCTTCTCTTCTGTTCTCTTATCTTCTTTTCTCTTCTCTCCTGTTCTCTCCTCATCAGTTTTTCTCTTCTCTTCTCTTCTCCTCTCTTCTCTTCTCTTCTCTTCTGTTCTCTTATCTTCTTTTCTCTTCTCTCCTGTTCTCTCCTCATCAGTTTTTCTCTTCTCTTCTCTTCTCTTCTCTTCTCTTCTCTTCTCTTATCTTCTTTTCTCTTCTCTCCTGTTCTCTCCTCATCAGTTTTTCTCTTCTCTTCTCTTCTCTTCTGTTCTCTTTTCTTCTCTTCTGTTCTCTTATCTTCTTTTCTCTTCTCTCCTGTTCTCTCCTCACCAGTTTTTCTCTTCTCTTCTCTTCTCTTCTCTTCTCTTCTCTCTTCATAAGTTTTTGTTTCTTCTCTTCTCTATTCTTTTTTTCCTGTTCTCTACTCATCTCTTCTCTTCTCCTCTCTTCATTCCTGTTCTTTCTTCTTCTTTACTCATCCCTTCTCTTCTCCTCCCTTCATTCCTGTTCTTTCTTATTCTCTTCTCCTTTCTTCTTTTCTGTCTCTACTCTACTCCTCTCTTCTGTTCTCTATTTTTCTTTTTCATTCCTGTTTTTTCTTCTTCTCTTCTCTTCTTTTCTCTTCTCTTCTCTTCTCTTTTTTTACCTGTTCTCTGCTCTTCTCTTCTCTTCTCCTCTCTTCATTCCTGTTCTTTCTTCTTCTTTACTCATCTCTTCTCTTCTCCTCTCTTTATTCCTGTTCTTTCTTATTCTCTACTCTACTCCTCTCTTCTCTTCTCTATTTTTCTTTTTCATTCCTGTTCTTTCTTTATCTCTTCTTTTCTCTTCTCTTCTCTTCTCTTCTCTTCTCTTCTCTTCTCTTCTCTTCTTTTTTACCTGTTCTCTGCTCTTCTCTTCTCTTTTTCATTCCTGTTCTTTCTTCTTCTCTACTCCTCTCTTCTCTTCTCCTCTTTTCTCTACTGTGTTATTTGCTTAGGCAGCTGGTATGGCTGGTTGCTAGGCGACTGTTCTGTCCTGTATAAGGACAGACACAGCTGGGCTCCACCGGCC
>CM038726.1:37959399-37971899 GCA_021613375.1 Megaleporinus macrocephalus | reverse complement strand
CTTTTAAAGGTGGACGTCTGGTTCCCTTCACCGCCACTGTGAGCAGCTCTGAGAGTGTGTGTGTGTGTGTGTGTGTGTGTGTGTGTGTGTGTGTGTGTGTGTGTGTGTGTCGTGTTCATGAACCCAGTGAACTCAGTACATACACAGCCTCTTGCCTCTTTCTGTTGCCATGGTTACCGTCCCTGCACCACTACTGCATCAACTCAGCACTGTGTTCATACAGACTGTCAGAGAGAACGAGTATTACTAACATCTCTCTTTCTTTCTCTCTCTCTCTACTCATCCTCCCTCTCTCTCTCTCTCTCTCTCTCTCTCTCTCTCTACTCATCCTCCCTCTCTCTCTCTCTCTCTCTCTACTCATCCTCCCTATCTCTCTCTCTCTACTCATCCTCCCTATCTCTCTCTCTCTCTACTCATCCTCCCTCTCTCTCTCTCTACTCATCCTCCCTCTCTCTCTCTACTCATCCTCCCTCTCTCTCTCTCTACTCATCCTCCCTCTCTCTCTCTCTACTCATCCTCCCTCTCTCTCTCTCTACTCATCCTCCCTCTCTCTCTCTCTCTCTCTCTCTACTCATCCTCCCTCTCTCTCTCTCTACTCATCCTCCCTCTCTCTCTCTACTCATCCTCCCTCTCTCTCTCTCTACTCATCCTCCCTATCTCTCTCTCTCTCTCTCTACTCATCCTCCCTATCTCTCTCTCTACTCATCCTCCCTCTCTCTCTCTCTCTACTCATCCTCCCTATCTCTCTCTCTCTCTCTCTCTCTACTCATCCTCCCTCTCTCTCTCTCTCTCTCTACTCATCCTCCCTCTCTCTCTCTCTACTCATCCTCCCTCTCTCTCTCTCTCTACTCATCCTCCCTATCTCTCTCTCTCTCTCTCTCTCTCTACTCATCCTCCCTCTCTCTCTCTCTCTACTCATCCTCCCTCTCTCTCTCTCTACTCATCTTCCCTATCTCTCTCTCTACTCATCCTCCCTATCTCTCTCTCTCTCTACTCATCCTCCCTCTCTCTCTCTCTACTCATCCTCCCTCTCTCTCTCTACTCATCCTCCCTCTCTCTCTCTCTACTCATCCTCCCTATCTCTCTCTCTCTCTCTACTCATCCTCCCTATCTCTCTCTCTCTACTCATCCTCCCTCTCTCTCTCTCTACTCATCCTCCCTATCTCTCTCTCTCTACTCATCCTCCCTATCTCTCTCTCTCTCTACTCATCCTCCCTCTCTCTCTCTCTCTCTACTCATCCTCCCTCTCTCTCTCTCTCTCTACTCATCCTCCCTCTCTCTCTCTCTACTCATCCTCCCTATCTCTCTCTCTCTCTACTCATCCTCCCTATCTCTCTCTCTCTACTCATCCTCCCTCTCTCTCTCTCTCTACTCATCCTCCCTCTCTCTCTCTCTACTCATCCTCCCTATCTCTCTCTCTCTCTCTCTCTACTCATCCTCCCTCTCTCTCTCTCTCTCTACTCATCCTCCCTCTCTCTCTCTCTCTACTCATCCTCCCTCTCTCTCTCTACTCATCCTCCCTATCTCTCTCTCTCTCTACTCATCCTCCCTCTCTCTCTCTCTCTACTCATCCTCCCTATCTCTCTCTCTCTCTCTACTCATCCTCCCTATCTCTCTCTCTCTACTCATCCTCCCTCTCTCTCTCTCTCTCTCTCTCTCTCTCTACTCATCCTCCCTATCTCTCTCTCTCTACTCATCCTCCCTTTCTCTCTCTCTCTATACTCATCCTCCCTATCTCTCTCTCTCTACTCATCCTCCCTCTCTCTCTCTCTCTCTCTCTCTACTCATCCTCCCTATCTCTCTCTCTCTCTACTCATCCTCCCTCTCTCTCTCTCTACTCATCCTCCCTCTCTCTCTCTCTACTCATCCTCCCTATCTCTCTCTCTCTCTCTCTCTACTCATCCTCCCTCTCTCTCTCTCTCTACTCATCCTCCCTATCTCTCTCTCTCTACTCATCCTCCCTCTCTCTCTCTCTCTCTCTCTCTCTACTCATCCTCCCTCTCTCTCTCTCTCTACTCATCCTCCCTATCTCTCTCTCTCTACTCATCCTCCCTCTCTCTCTCTCTCTCTGTCTACTCACCCTCCCTATCTCTCTCTCTTTCTACTCATCCTCCGTCTCTCTCTCTCGCTACTCATCCTCCCTATCTCTCTCTCTACTCATCCTCCCTATCTCTCTCTCTCTCTACTCATCCTCCCTCTCTCTCTCTCTCTACTCATCCTCCCTATCTCTCTCTCTTTCTACTCATCCTCCCTCTCTCTCTCTCTCTCTGTCTACTCACCCTCCCTATCTCTCTCTCTTTCTACTCATCCTCCGTCTCTCTCTCTCTCTCTCTCGCTACTCATCCTCCCTATCTCTCTCTCTTTCTACTCATCCTCCCTCTCTCTCTCTCTCTCTGTCTACTCACCCTCCCTATCTCTCTCTCTTTCTACTCATCCTCCCTCTCTCTCTCTCTCTACTCATCCTCCCTATCTCTCTCTCTCTACTCATCCTCCCTCTCTCTCTCTCTCTACTCATCCTCCCTCTCTCTCTCTCTCTCTACTCATCCTCCCTCTCTCTCTCTCTCTACTCATCCTCCCTATCTCTCTCTCTCTACTCATCCTCCCTATCTCTCTCTCTCTACTCATCCTCCCTCTCTCTCTCTCTCTACTCATCTTCCCTCTCTCTCTCTCTCTCTACTCATTTTCCCTATCTCTCTCTCTCTACTCATCCTCCCTATCTCTCTCTCTCTACTCATCCTCCCTATCTCTCTCTCTCTACTCATCCTCCCTATCTCTCTCTCTCTCTATTCATCCTCCCTATCTCTCTCTCTCTACTCATCCTCCCTATCTCTCTCTCTCTCTACTCATCCTCCCTATCGCTCTCTCTTTCTACTCATCCTCTCTCTTTCTACTCATCCTCTCTCTCTTTCTACTCATCCTCTCTCTCTCTTTCTACTCATCCTCTCTCTTTCTACTCATCCTCTCTCTCTTTCTACTCATCCCTCTTTACTGATCCTCTCTCTCTCTCTTTCTACTCATCCTCTCTCTCTTTCTACTCATCCCTCTTTACTCATCCTCTCTCTCTCTTTATACCCATCCCCTCTCTCGTCTACGCATCCCTCTTTACTCATACTCTGTATCTTTCTACTCATCCTCTATCTCTTTCTATTCATTGTTTCTCTCTTTCTACTCATTCTCTCTCTCTCTTTATACTCATCCTTTCTCTTTCTTTATACTCATCCTTTCTCTTTCTTTCTACTCATCCTCTCTCTTTTTCTACTCATCCTCTCTCTTTTTCTACTCATCCTCTCTCTTTCTACTCATTATCTCTCTCTACTCATCCTCTCTCTACTCCTCCTCTCTCTCGTTTTATTTATCCTTTCTCTTTCTCTCTACTCATATCTTCTCTCCCCTTTCTCTGCTTCCTTTCTATCTCTTCTCTCTCTTACTCTCTCTCTCTTACTGTCTCTCTCTTACTGTCTCACTCTTACTCTCTCTCTCTTACTGTCTCTCTCTTACTGTCTCACTCTTACTCTCTCTCTCTTACTGTCTCTCTCTATTAGTTATTTCTCTTGCTGCTTTCTCTCTCTCTCTCTCTCTCTCTCTCTCTCTTACTCTCTCTCTCTTACTGTCTCTCTCTTACTGTCTCTCTCTATTAGTTATTTCTCTTGCTGCTTTCTCTCTCTCTCTCTCTCTCTCTCTCTCTCTCTTACTCTCTCTCTCTTACTGTCTCTCTCTTACTGTCTCTCTCTATTAGTTATTTCTCTTGCTGCTTTCTCTCTCTCTCTCTCTCTCTCTCTCTCTCTCTCTCTCTCTCTCTCTCTTACTCTCTCTCTCTTACTGTCTCTCTCTTACTGTCTCTCTCTTACTCTCTCTCTCTTACTGTCTCTCTCTATTAGTTATTTCTCTTGCTGCTTTCTCTCTCTCTCTCTCTCTCTCTCTCTCTCTCTCTGTGGTGTGTTATCTGTGTATCAGTATGAATGTAAAGGACAGGAAGGTTGATAAAGGGATAATGAGCTGTCCTGTTTATGGACGCTGACTGGACATCATGTCTGTGAGACTGGACGCATGTCCGACCTCGTTATTTAGGATTTAAAGCTTCTCTCTGTGTCCACTGCTCTACTCTGAGGGTTCATCAGCAGATTAGCAGGAGGCCAAACGAGGGTCTCGACGTATGTGCCCTACAGTTCACTGTCTGACCGGGTAACCCTCTCCGTGTCCTGTTTCAGCATCAGACGTCCAAACAAGACTGAACAAAACCTGTTAATCAGATTCCAATCTTAAAAAGATACACAGTCGAGTCATATTATTATGACCAGCTAATACCAGAGTGACTCGGACAGCAGCTAGACGGACTGGGAGACTCAGTAAGGTCCTGGTAGGAGGTCACAGGTATCTGGAGGTATCATGCTGACTGCAGTGCATCCCACAGCTGCTGGAGGGAGCGTGGAGGAGGATCCATAGAGCCAACACCACCATCCAGGTGGTCCCACAGATACTCAACTGGGTTCAAGTCTGTGGAATTAGGGGTCCAGTCTAGTACTTGGAGGTCTTGCTCAGCTCTTCCAACCAGTGTGGGACATTTGTAGTTGTGTGATGTGTCTCATCGTCTTGCTGGAAGATCCCATCCACCCCAGAGAAGACCATCAGCATGTATGGTGTACGTGATCTGCAAGGATGGATTCAGACCCAGATGGGTTGAGAGGGTCTTCCAGGTGGATAAGTGGGTCCAGAGAAGGTCAGCAGGTCTCTGGTATAACAGTGTCAGTGTTTACAGTTGATTATAAAGGATCTCGAGTCGTCCGGCTGACTGGAGGTCGAGTGTCTGTTTATCTGAAGTGCAGTAGCTGCCTCGCCTCCGTCGCCGGGGTGGCCTTGTCTTTAATCCTCCTATCAGCGCTGAAACCGGAGCGGAGCGTTTCCCACCGATCCTTTGAACTGCTTTCTCACGGCTGTACGGAGTTTAATATCGGAGACTCGGCTTTGATGTTGGACGACTCGTTATATACTGACTGAGAGAAGAACGAGTGAACAGCTGGAAGGATGGAGTCAGTACAGATCTGTCCACAGGTTTATAGACTATGTAGTAAATCCAGACATAGGCAGTGTGTGAAGAACAGAGTGGAGGAGGTGGAGGTGAAGAACAGAGTGGAGGAGATGGGTATGAGGAACAGAGTGGAAGAGATGGAGGTTAGGAACAGAGTGGAAGAGATAGAGGTGATTAATAGAGTGGAGGAGATGGAGATAAGGAACAGAGTGGAGGAGATGGAGGTGATGAATAGAGTGGAGGAGATGGAGATAAGGAACAGAGTGGAGGAGATGGAGATAAGGAACAGAGTGGAGGAAATGGAGGTGAAGAACAGAGTGGAGGAGATGGAGGTGAAGAACAGAGTGGAAGAGATAGAGGTGAGGGACAGAATGGAGGAGATGGAGGTGAAGAACAGAGTAGAGGAGATGGAGGTGATGAATAGAGTGGAGGAGATGGAGGTGAAGAACAAAGTGGAGGAGATGGAGATAAGGAACAGGGTGGAGGAGATGGAGGTGATGAATAGAGTGGAGGAGATGGAGGTGAGGAACAGAGTGGAGGAGATGGAGGTGAGGAACAGAGTAGAGGAGATGGAGGTGATGAATAGAGTGGAGGAGATGGAGGTGAAGAACAAAGTGGAGGAGATGGAGATAAGGAACAGAGTGGAGGAGATGGAGGTGAAGAACAGAGTGGAGGAGATGGAGGTGATGAATAGAATGGAGGAGATGGAGATAAGGAACAGAGTGGAGGAGGTGGAGGTGAAGAACAGAGTGGAGGAGATGGAGGTGATGAATAGAATGGAGGAGATGGAGATAAGGAACAGAGTGGAGGAGGTGGAGGTGAGAAACAGAGTGGAGGAGATGGAGGTGAAGAACAGGATGGAGGTGAAGAACAGAGTGGAGGAGATGGAGGTGATGAATAGAGTGGAGGAGATGGAGGTGAAGAACAGAGTGGAGGAGGTGGAGGTGATGAATAGAATGGAGGAGATGGTGATAAGGAACAGAGTGGAGGAGATGGAGGTGAAGAACAGAGTGGAGGAGGTGGAGGTGATGAATAGAATGGAGGAGATGGTGATAAGGAACAGAGTGGAGGAGATGGAGGTGATGAATAGAGTGGAGGAGATGGAGGTGAAGAACAGAGTGGAGGAGGTGGAGGTGATGAATAGAATGGAGGAGATGGTGATAAGGAACAGAGTGGAGGAGATGGAGGTGAAGAACATGGACGCTGAACTGGAGATGGTTGAAGCTCGACTGCGTCTCCAGATAGCTTTGGGTTTATGTGGCTAAACTTTTTATCTGACTGGTGAGCAGAATTTGGACCATTAAAATATAAACTCCAGGTCATTTTACTCACCTGTGAATCGACCTGTCAGTATCCCATCATACCCTGCAGAGCTGGAGATTATATGGTATATAACTAGAGATGGACTGATCAGCGATTTAGAGGCCGATTCTGATCACTGATCACCTTTCAGCATCATTGGCCAATAGCCCATACCGATAGAGGGCGGGGCTACTAGACACGGCAGGGCTACATGTAGTTATTAGCGCAAGCAAAGTCATGAAACATGATCTAAACTGATTATTACCATTTTTAACAAGTTCATATGAAACAGAATAATATTTTTAACTAAATTAACAGTAAATAAACAAATTAAATCAAACAAATATCTCCAAATACTGCAATCATTACATTTAGACCTTAATTTAAAACTAAAAAAGCTAATTAAATAAATACAGTTAAAACTTTAGTCATTAAACTCAGACTCTGTTATTTTAAACTAAATCTGTAATCATTAAATGTAGAATATTGAATTTCTGCTGCTGTTCTGTTCGTACCGGTCAGATCTGGTCTGTACTGGTTTCTGGGTTATTAGTTTGTGTTAGCTGTGTGTTCTAGCTCTGCTGTTACTGATACTCACTGTGTTCAGCTGTGATGTGAACTCTTAAAGATTAGTGTGTTAAATATCTTTGTTTTGGTTCCTCAACGATATAAAATTTTACGATATAATATTTTACTGAACGCTCTGGATGAGTCTGCGTCACATATAGTATTTCCACCCAGTGGTTCGGATAGGAATTGCAGGGACCTGGCCGGAGGGGGTTTCACGGAGTGGGTTTCAACAAACGCTAGCTGGAAACACAAATAATCATTTGTTTAACGCCATTGATCGGTTCTCGGGATCGGCTAAACTGGAGAAATATCGGCCGATCACATATTTTGATTAAAAATTGGCCGATACCGATACATAGCTGATCGATGCTTCCAGCTCTAGATATATAACTCGTGTGAAAAAGCATAGATGTTGCTGTTGCTGTGTGAATATAAGGAGATTTACAGGGTTAGTGCTAGAAGTTATTAAATAAACAGCTCGTTCTGAGGAGTTATGTTCTGAACAGTCAGTTCAGTGCTGCGCGCTGTCGGCGTAGCGTTAGCGCTGTTAGCGTGTTAGTGTGCTGCTTTGAAGTCTGGAGCTCCCGCTAAGAGCAGCACAGCGTTTGGTTAATGATGTTTGCTCTCTCGCTCGCTCTGCTGACTCAGACTCTGTCTAGACTCGGTTTCTGGGCTCATCACGTCGCCTGAGTCCTCAGACGCGCCGCTGCGGAATAACAGCGCTCCCTCTGCCGGGAACGTTCCTGAGCGAGCTACGTCCACAGAGGAAAGAAATGAGGAGCGAATCCGCTCAGCAGCTCAGTGGAACGGCTGCTCTGTAGTTGTTCAGAATGATTGACAGCTGAATGGAACTGACAGACTTGATCATAAAGCTGTAAACACTGTGTATGTGTGTCTGGGCCTCGTATTATTAGCATTAGCATTAGCGAATTTGACCCAGTGGGTGAAGAATGTTTAGTCATGTTTAACATTCATGATCATCATCATCAAGACACGTGTTAATATGTTTATTGAAGCTGATGTTGTCTCAGAAAAGACAGACACAAATTAAATATGTATATACAGTGGTGTGAAAAAGTGTTTGCCCCCTTCCTGATTTCCTGATTTCCTGATTTCCTGATTTTTTGATGTTTGTCACACTTAAATGTTTCAGAACATCAAACCAATTTAAATATTAGTCAAAGACAACACAGGTAAACACAAAACACCATTTTTAAATAGAAGGTGTTTATTATTAGGGGGGAAAAAATCCAAACCTACACGGCACTGTGTGAAAAAGTGATCGCCCCCTTGTTGAAATATACCATCACTGTGGTTTCTGAAAACTGAGTACACTGTCTCTAGCCACACCCAGCCCTGATTATTACCACACCTGTTCTAAATCAAGACATCACTTAAATAGGACCTGCCTGACAAAGTGAAGTCCACCAAAAGATCCTTAAAAGCTACACATCATGCCGAGATCCAAAGAAATTCAGGAACAATTGAGAAAGAAGGTAATGGAGATCTATCAGTCTGGAAAGGGTACAAAGCCATTTCCAAAGCTTTGGGAATCCAGCGAACCACCGTGAGAGCCATTGTCCACAAATGGCAAAGACATGGAACTGTGGTGAACCTTCCCAGGAGCGGCCGGCCGCCCAAAATTACCGCAAGAGCGCAGCGACGACTCATCCGAGAGGTCACAAAAGACCCCACAACAACATCCAAAGAACTGCTGGCCTCACTGGCCTCAGTTAAGGTCAGTGTTCCTGCCTCCACCATCAGAAAGAGACTGGGCAAAAACGGCCTACACGGCAGAGTTCCTAGACCAAAACCACTGCTGAGCACAAAGAACATTAAAGCTCATCTCAATTTTCCAGAACACATCTTGATGATCGCCAAGACTTTTGGGAAAACATTCTGTGAACTGATGAGACAAAAGTTGAACTCTTTGGAAGGTGTGTGTCCCAGAACATCTGGAGTAAAAGAAACACTGCATTCCAGAAAAAGAACTTTATACCAGCAGTAAAACATGGTGGTGGTAGTGTGATGGTCTGGAAGACTTACTGTGATAAATGGAGCTATGAATTCTGAGAATGTCCGACCATCTGTTCGTGACCTCAAGCTGAAACAAACTTGGGTTCTGCAGCAGAACAATGATCCAAAACACACCAGCAAGTCCACCTCTGAATGGCTGAAGAAAAACAAAATGAAGACTTTGGAGTGGCCTAGTCAACGTCCTGACCTGAATCCGATTGAGATGCTGTGGGCGTTCATGCTGGAAAACCCTCCAATGTGGCTGAATTAGAAGAGTTCTGTAAAGATGAGTGATTCCTCCACACCGCTGGCCTGAGCAGCTATTAGGTTTAGGATTAGGATTTTTTCCCCCCTAATAATGAACACCTTCTATTTAAAAATAGTGTTTTGTGTTTACCTGTGTTGTCTTTGACTAATATTTAAATTGGTTTGATGTTCCGAAACATTTAAGTGTGACAAACATGCAAAAAATCAGGAAATCAGGAAATCAGGAAGGGGGCAAACACTTTTTCACACCACTGTATATATATATATATATATATATATGTATATATATATATATATAGGATAATAAATATAGGTATGCATAGGGTCCTGTAGGGTCCTGGCTGTTGGGGCGGAGCAGGATGAATGGGTACTTTAGGGCTTTATAGAGAGATGGATGGAGTGCGGCCTGTGGTTGGGGGGCTGCGGGGTGCGCTGGCGTGGGGGTGGGGCTGGAGGGGTGGATGGTGGGTGTGGGTACGGTGGGGGGGTGGCTGTATCGTAGTGGCTGCTGGGTGTATATACACCAAATATACATAAATACTAACACAGATCTACACATACATTCAAATATAGACGTATACCAATTAAATATAGCCAGTTCTTTCACATGTATTAATACTATCACATACTCTCTGTGCTCTGTGGGGGTCCTGTGGGGGTCCTGATCATTAAAGAACAGAGTAATAAAGTATACAGAGAATCAGATGAACTACAGTCTGTAAGTGGAGCTCCTGTATGGTCAGTGGAGCTGATACAGTGGACAGTGTGTATATATAGACACACATGTGAGTGTGTGTTGGAGGGGAATGTCCTGCCGGTCATGTGGTCCGGTGGTCCGTCTTGGGTTTCTGCTGTGTCTGTGTGGTGGTGGGGTGGACATGTGGTGCGGACAGCTGGTGAGGCCTGGATTAGGAACAGCCCCCTCAGTGTGAGTTTTGGGGGCGCCTGTTCCAAATGAGGAACAATAAGGGAAAGTTGGGGTGGTTGTTATGGCGACGACTGACCCCCACTCAGGCCAGCAGTGTGAGTGAGTGAGTGGACAGTCATGTATCCGCCGAGTGACTGAATGAAGAAAAGATGAGCAGCACCTGTTAGGAACACTGATATATCTGACTGAACCCTATTCAGTTATACCTTCATCCCTTCATCACCAACACTGTTCCTTCATCCCTTCATTCCTTTATCATCACCAACACTGTTCCTTCATCCCTTCATTCCTTTATCATCACCAACACTGTTCCTTCATCCCTTCATTCCTTTATCACCAACACTGTTCCTTCATACCTTCATTCCTTTATCACCAACACTGTTCCTTCATCCCTTCATTCCTTTATCATCACCAACACTGTTCCTTCATCCCTTCATTCCTTTATCATCACCAACACTGTTCCTTCATCCCTTCATTCCTTTATCATCACCAACACTGTTCCTTCATCCCTTTATCATCACCAACACTGTTCCTTCATCCCTTCATTCCTTTATCACCAACACTGTTCCTTCATCCCTTCATTCCTTTATCATCACCAACACTGTTCCTTCATCCCTTCATTCCTTTATCATCACCAACACTGTTCCTTCATCCCTTCATTCCTTTATCACCAACACTGTTCCTTCATCCCTTCATTCCTTTATCATCACCAACACTGTTCCTTCATCCCTTCATTCCTTTATCATCACCAACACTGTTCCTTCATCCCTTCATTCCTTTATCACCAACACTGTTCCTTCATCCCTTCATTCCTTTATCATCACCAACACTGTCCCTTCATCCCTTCATTCCTTTATCATCACTAACACTGTTCCTTCATCCCTTCATTCCTTTATCATCACCAACACTGTCCCTTCATCCCTTCATTCCTTTATCATCACCAACACTGTTCCTTCATCCCTTCATTCCTTTATCACCACCAACACTGTTCCTTCATCCCTTCATTCCTTTATCATCTTCAACATTGTTCTTTCATCCATTCATTCATTCGAACCCCAATTGGGCTACAGTTGTGGGTCACAGTCGGGTCAGTTTGTGGGACCCAGTTAGACTACCATTGCACGCCCCATTTGGATCACTGTCGTGGGCCCCAGTTAGGCTACATTTGTGGTCCCAGCAGGGTTACATTTATTTCAGTTTCACTCTGGGGCCAGTGAATGATTGTTCACATGGGCCCCACTCACATCCCAGATTGGCCCCATTAGTGGCCCATATGGACAAAAAGCCACGTGGGGCACATATGGAGCCAAGGGACGAATCTTAAAGGGGACCCAATTGGCAGTCCATTCTTAACCCCTGCGGGGCCCACATGGACGTGTTGGCTGGGATGCTTGTAGCGGGTGTGTAGCTGTATTAGCGTCCTGTATGACCTCTGAGGATCCTGTAGGGCACGTAGGCCGGAACGTCCTGACATACGAACTTCCCGGTAGCAGCGATGTTCCCATTGAGACAAGGAGCTTTGACCCGGAACTCCTAACACGGGCGAGATGTCCTCAAAGACTGACGCTCGAGTGGTCCTTTCTGCAGACCCTCGTTTTCCTGTAACAGGAGCAGCGAGTGTGCAGCGCTGCTGTTTACAGCGTATCTGAGCTTTAGGAGTCCCTCAGCACTGCGAGCGGCGTGTACCGCTCCTTCATCTCCGTCTGCAGTCGCGTTTACGTACGAGCTAACAGCCGCCAGCCCTATACGAGCGGCTACGTTCCCAGAACCACACGCGGCCGAGATAATTAACCCATTAATATTAATGAAGATTAAACATTTGTTTGCTTTTGTGTTGAGTTTGTGTGAATTATTCATCAGTGCAGCTTAATCCATACGTATCAGATCTTCCTCAGCCAAGAGGCTGCGCTGCCTCATTTCTGTGTACAACCTTCGCTCAGTTTTGATGGACGGGGTCTCCAGACGGGGGTCCGGGGGGATTCAGAGAGCAGTTTTACGGTCTGGAGAGATAAACAGCCCTCTGAATATGACCCAGTCCTCTGTGTTACTGCTTTAGCATTAGCGTTAGCGACCGAGTTTACTAGCCTGGGCTGTTTTCTGGCCTTAATCTCGCCGTTAGCACCGTTTCCTATTCGCTCAGACAGCATTAGCAGAGCTACTGAAGCGTTTAGCATAGCGCACTAGCGTTAGCCAGTTAGCAGCAGTGTTACAGAGCGTGTTAGCGGTAATTAGCAGGCCTGCGCAGCTCTGAGCTTATCTAAAGCTGGAGCGTGTAAATGAACAAATTGGGTATTGTTCTCTTATCTGGATGGGCAGAGGGAGAGAGAAAGAGAGAGAAAGAGAGAGAGAGGAAGACGGAGAGGGAGAGAGAGGGAGAGGTAGAGAGAGGTA
>CM038726.1:37934399-37951899 GCA_021613375.1 Megaleporinus macrocephalus | reverse complement strand
ACACAGATATGTGTAGTTGCTGTTGATGAAACACAGATATGTGTAGTAGCTGTTGATGAAACACTGATATGTGTAGTTGCTGTTGATGAAACAAATATGTGTAGTTACTGTTGATGAAACACAGATATGTGTAGTTACTGTTGATGAAAGCTCAGATATGTGTAGTAGCTGTTGATGAAAGCTCAGATATGTGTAGTTACTGTTGATGAAACACAGATATGTGTAGTTGCTGTTGATGAAAGCACAGATATGTGTAGTTACTGTTGATGAAAGCACAGATCTGTGTTGTTACTGTTGATTAAACACAGATATGTGTAGTTACTGTTGATGAAACACAGATATGTGTAGTTACTGTTGATGAAAACACAGATATGTGTAGTTACTGTTGATGAAACAGATATGTGTAGTTGCTGTTGATGAAAACACAGATATGTGTAGTTGCTGTTGATGAAAGCACAGATATGTGTAGTTACTGTTGATGAAAGCACAGATCTGTGTTGTTACTGTTGATTAAACACAGATATGTGTAGTTACTGTTGATGAAACACAGATATGTGTAGTTGCTGTTGATGAAAACACAGATGTGTGTAGTTGCTGTTGATGAAAGCACAGATATGTGTAGTTGCTGTTGATGAAACAGATCTGTGTAGTTGCTGTTGATGAAAGCTCAGATATGTGTAGTTACTGTTGATGAAACACAGATATGTGTAGTTGCTGTTGATGAAACAGATATGTGTAGTTACTGTTGATGAAAGCTCAGATATGTGTAGTTACTGTTGATGAAAGCACAGATATGTGTAGTTGCTGTTGGTGAAAGCACAAATATGTGTAGTTGCTGGTGATGAAAGCTCAGATATGTGTAGTAGCTGTTGATGAAAGCACAGATATGTGTAGTTGCTGTTGATGAAAGCACAGATATGTGTAGTTACTGTTGATGAAAGCACAGATATGTGTAGTTGCTGTTGATGAAGCACAGATATGTGTAGTTACTGTTGATGAAAGCACAGATATATGTAGTTGCTGTTGATGAAAGCACAGATATGTGTAGTAGCTGTTGATGAAAGCACAGATATGTGTAGTTGCTGTTGATGAAAGCACAGATCTGTGTAGTTGCTCTTGATGAAAGCACAGATATGTGTAGTTACTGTTGATGAAAGCACAGATCTGTGTAGTTGCTGTTGATGAAAGCTCAGATATGTGTATTTACTGTTGATGAAAGCTCAGATATGTGTAGTTGCTGTTGATGAAAGCTCAGATATGTGTAGTTACTGTTGATGAAAGCTCAGATATGTGTAGTTACTGTTGATGAAAGCTCACATGTGTGTAGTTGCTGTTGATGAAAGCTCAGATATGTGTAGTAGCTGTTGATGAAACACAGATATGTGTAATAGCTGTTGATGAAACACAGATATGTGTAGTTGCTGTTGATGAAACACAGATATGTGTAGTTGCTGTTGATGAAAGCACAGATATGTGTAGTTGCTGTTGATGAAACAGATATGTGTAGTTACTGTTGATGAAAGCTCAGATATGTGTAGTAGCTGTTGATGAAAGCTCAGATATGTGTAGTTACTGTTGATGAAAGCACAGATATGTGTAGTTACTGTTGATGAAAGCACAGATGTGTGTAGTTGCTGTTGATGAAACACAGATATGTGTAGTTACTGTTGATGAAAGCTCAGATATGTGTAGTAGCTGTTGATGAAAGCTCAGATATGTGTAGTTACTGTTGATGAAACACAGATATGTGTAGTTACTGTTGATGAAAGCACAGATATGTGTAGTTACTGTTGATGAAACACATATATGTGTAGTTACTGTTGATGAAAGCACAGATATGTGTAGTTGCTGTTGATGAAAGCTCAGATATGTGTAGTTGCTGTTGATGAAACAGATATGTGTAGTTACTGTTGATGAAAGCTCAGATATGTGTAGTAGCTGTTGATGAAAGCTCAGATATGTGTAGTTGCTGTTGATGAAACACAGATATGTGTAGTTACTGTTGATGAAACACAGATATGTGTAGTAGCTGTTGATGAAACACAGATATGTGTAGTTGCTGTTGATGAAAACACAGATATGTGTAGTAGCTGTTGATGAAACACAGATCTGTGTACTTGCTGTTGATGAAACACAGATCTGTGTAGTTGCTGTTGATGAAACACAGATCTGTGTAGTTGCTGTTGATGAAACACAGATATGTGTAGTTGCTGTTGATGAAACACAGATATGTGTAGTAGCTGTTGATGAAACACTGATGTGTGTAGTTGCTGTTGATGAAACAGATATGTGTCGTTACTGTTGATGAAAGCACGGATATGTGTAGTAGCTGGTGATGAAAGCTCAGATATGTGTAGTTGCTGTTGATGAAAGCTCAGATATGTGTAGTTACTGTTGATGAAAGCTCAGATATGTGTAGTAGCTGTTGATGAAAGCTCAGATATGTGTAGTTACTGTTGATGAAACACAGATATGTGTAGTTGCTTTTGATGAAAGCACAGATATGTGTAGTTACTGTTGATGAAAGCACAGATCTGTGTTGTTACTGTTGATTAAACACAGATATGTGTAGTTACTGTTGATGAAACACAGATATGTGTAGTTGCTTTTGATGAAACACAGATATGTGTAGTTGCTGTTGATGAAAACACAGATATGTGTAGTTGCTTTTGATGAAACAGATATGTGTAGTTACTGTTGATGAAAGCACAGATCTGTGTAGTAGCTGTTGATGAAAGCTCAGATATGTGTAGTTACTGTTGATGAAAGCACAGATATGTGTAGTTGCTGTTGATGAAAGCACAGATGTGTGTAGTTGCTGGTGATGAAAGCTCAGATATGTGTAGTTGCTGTTGATGAAACACAGATATGTGTAGTTACTGTTGATGAAAGCTCAGATATGTGTAGTAGCTGTGATGAAAGCTCAGATATGTGTAGTTACTGTTGATGAAACACAGATATGTGTAGTTACTGTTGATGAAAGCACAGATATGTGTAGTTACTGTGATGAACACATATATGTGTAGTTACTGTTGATGAAAGCACAGATATGTGTAGTTGCTGTTGATGAAAGCTCAGATATGTGTAGTTGCTGTTGATGAAACAGATATGTGTAGTTACTGTTGATGAAAGCACAGATATGTGTAGTTACTGTTGATGAAACAGATATGTGTAGTAGCTGTTGATGAAACACAGATATGTGTAGTTGCTGTTGATGAAAACACAGATATGTGTAGTAGCTGTTGATGAAACACAGATATGTGTAGTTGCTGTTGATGAAAACACAGATATGTGTAGTTGCTGTTGATGAAACACAGATCTGTGTAGTTGCTGTTGATGAAACACAGATATGTGTAGTTGCTGTTGATGAAACACAGATATGTGTAGTAGCTGTTGATGAAACACAGATATGTGTAGTTACTGTTGATGAAAGCACAGATATGTGTAGTTACTGTTGATGAAACACATATATGTGTAGTTACTGTTGATGAAAGCACAGATATGTGTAGTTGCTGTTGATGAAAGCTCAGATATGTGTAGTTGCTGTTGATGAAACAGATATGTGTAGTTACTGTTGATGAAAGCTCAGATATGTGTAGTTAGTGTTGATGAAAGCTCAGATATGTGTAGTTACTGTTGATGAAAGCACAGATATGTGTAGTTACTGTTGATGAAACACAGATATGTGTAGTAGCTGTTGATGAAACACAGATATGTGTAGTTGCTGTTGATGAAAACACAGATATGTGTAGTAGCTGTTGATGAAACACAGATATGTGTAGTTGCTGTTGATGAAAACACAGATATGTGTAGTAGCTGTTGATGAAACACAGATCTGTGTACTTGCTGTTGATGAAACACAGATCTGTGTAGTTGCTGTTGATGAAACACAGATCTGTGTAGTTGCTGTTGATGAAACACAGATATGTGTAGTTACTGTTGATGAAACACAGATATGTGTAGTAGCTGTTGATGAAAGCACAGATATATGTAGTAGCTGTTGATGAAACACAGATCTGTGTAGTTGCTGTTGATGAAACAGATATGTGTAGTTACTGTTGATGAAAGCTCAGATATGTGTAGTAGCTGTTGATGAAACACAGATATGTGTAGTTGCTGTTGATGAAACAGATATGTGTAGTTACTGTTGATGAAAGCTCAGATATGTGTAGTTACTGTTGATGAAAGCACAGATATGTGTAGTTGCTGTTGGTGAAAGCACAAATATGTGTAGTTGCTGGTGATGAAAGCTCAGATATGTGTAGTAGCTGTTGATGAAAGCACAGATATGTGTAGTTGCTGTTGATGAAAGCACAGATATGTGTAGTTACTGTTGATGAAAGCACAGATATATGTAGTTGCTGTTGATGAAAGCACAGATATGTGTAGTAGTGTTGATGAAAGCACAGATATGTGTAGTTGCTGTTGATGAAAGCACAGATCTGTGTAGTTGCTCTTGATGAAAGCACAGATATGTGTAGTTACTGTTGATGAAAGCTCAGATATGTGTAGTTGCTGTTGATGAAAGCACAGATATGTGTAGTTGCTGTTGATGAAAGCACAGATATGTGTAGTTGCTGTTGATGAAAGCACAGATCTGTGTAGTTGCTCTTGATGAAAGCACAGATATGTGTAGTTACTGTTAATGAAAGCACAGATCTGTGTAGTTGCTGTTGATGAAAGCTCAGATATGTGTAGTTACTGTTGATGAAAGCTCAGATATGTGTAGTTGCTGTTGATGAAAGCTCAGATATGTGTAGTTACTGTTGATGAAAGCTCAGATATGTGTAGTTACTGTTGATGAAAGCTCAGATGTGTGTAGTTGCTGTTGATGAAAGCTCGGATATGTGTAGTAGCTGTTGATGAAACACAGATATGTGTAGTAGCTGTTGATGAAACACAGATATGTGTAGTTGCTGTTGATGAAACACAGATATGTGTAGTTGCTGTTGATGAAACACAGATATGTGTAGTTGCTGTTGATGAAAGCACAGATATGTGTAGTTGCTGTTGATGAAAGCTCAGATATGTGTAGTTGCTGTTGATGAAAGCTCAGATATGTGTAGTTGCTGTTGATGAAACACAGATATGTGTAGTTGCTGTTGATGAAAGCTCAGATATGTGTAGTTGCTGTTGATGAGCTCAGATATGTGTAGTTGCTGTTGATGAAAGCACAGATATGTGTAGTTGCTGTTGATGAAAGCTCAGATATGTGTAGTTGCTGTTGATGAAAGCTCAGATATGTGTAGTTACTGTTGATGAAAGCTCAGATATGTGTAGTGATGTTGATGAATGCTCAGATATGTGTAGTTGCTATTGATGAAAGCCTCAGATATGTGTAGTTGATGTTGATGAAAGCTCAGATATGTGTAAGTTGCTGTTGATGAAAGCTCAGATATGTGTAGTTGCTGTTGATGAAAGCTCAGATATGTGTAGTTGCTGTTGATGAAACACAGATATGTGTAGTTGCTGTTGATGAAAGCTCAGATATGTGTAGTTGCTGTTGATGAAAGCTCAGATATGTGTAGTTGCTGTTGATGAAAGCACAGATATGTGTAGTTGCTGTTGATGAAAGCTCAGATATGTGTAGTTGCTGTTGATGAAAGCTCAGATATGTGTAGTTACTGTTGATGAAAGCTCAGATATGTGTAGTTGATGTTGATGAATGCTCAGATATGTGTAGTTGCTATTGATGAAAGCTCAGATATGTGTAGTTGATGTTGATGAAAGCTCAGATATGTGTAGTTGCTGTTGATGAAAGCTCAGATATGTGTAGTTGCTGTTGATGAAAGCTCAGATATGTGTAGTTGCTGTTGATGAAACACAGATATGTGTAGTTGCTGTTGATGAAAGCTCAGATATGTGTAGTTGCTGTTGATGAAAGCTCAGATATGTGTAGTTGCTGTTGATGAAAGCACAGATATGTGTAGTTGCTGTTGATGAAAGCTCAGATATGTGTAGTTGCTGTTGATGAAAGCTCAGATATGTGTAGTTACTGTTGATGAAAGCTCAGATATGTGTAGTTGATGTTGATGAAAGCTCAGATATGTGTAGTTGCTGTTGATGAAAGCTCAGATATGTGTAGTTGCTGTTGATGAAAGCTCAGATATATGTAGTTACTGTTGATGAAAGCTCAGATATGTGTAGTTGATGTTGATGAAAGCTCAGATATGTGTAGTTGCTGTTGATGAAAGCTCAGATATGTGTAGTTGATGTTGATGAAAGCTCAGATATGTGTAGTTGCTGTTGTAGTGTATTTAGTGTTTTCAGGTTTTATGTGTTTATGTGTATTATTTTGATGCAAGGCTGTTTTTTTATCTGTTCTTAGCAGCTCACAATTTTTGATTTTATACTAATTAAGCCTCATTTCAGATTGTCAAACGTTTTGATCAAAGTTAATATTATAACTTGTGTTTGATGTTATTTTTTATTTACTTGAATAGTTTGATCCTTGATTGTGGAGTTTGTGGATTTCAAAACATGACAAATTAAGGATTTATGTTATAACAGAGCAACAAGCTAACATATTGTTTTCATGTAGCTGTAATGTTTTAATTAAATAAGCAATACATTCAGAGTTATTTAATATTAAGGAGTTACATTCATTAAATATTACATTTTGTTACATTTATAAGTTACATCTGGCCCTTTGAGGACAGCCATTATGCCGATGTGGCCCTCGGTGAAAATTAGTTTGACACCCCTCCTGTAAAGTATTCTAGCAGTGTCTGACTCTGACTCTGTCTGACTCACTGCTGTGTGTATATGGGTGGAGTACAGAAGGAGCTGACTCTGTCTGTGGGTATATGGGTGGAGTACAGAGGGAGCTGACTCTGTCTGTGGGTATATGGGTGGAGTACAGAGGGAGCTGACTGTCTGTGGGTATATGGGTGGAGTACAGAGGGAGCTGACTCTGTCTGTGTGTATATGGGTGGAGTACAGAGGGAGCTGACTCTGTCTGTGGGTATATGGGTGGAGTACAGAGGGAGCTGACTCTGTCTGTGGGTATATGGGTGGAGTACAGAGGGAGCTGACTCTGTCTGTGTGTATATGGGTGGAGTACAGAGGGAGCTGACTCTGTCTGTGTGTATATGGGTGGAGTACAGAGGGAGGTTGACTCTGTCCTGTGTGTATATGGTGGAGTAAAAAGAGGGAGCTGACTCTGTCCTGTGTGTATATGGGTGGAGTAAAGAGGGAGCTGAACTTGTCTGTGGTGTATATGGGTGGAGTACTGAGGGAGCATGACTCTGTCTGTGGGTATATGGGTGGGAGGTACAGAGGGAGCTGACTCTGTCTGTGGGGATATGGGTGGAGTACAGAGGGAGCTGACTGTCTCTGGTGGTATATGGGTGGAGTACAGAGGGAGAGCTGACTCTGTCTGTGGGTATATGGGTGGAAGTACAGAGGGAGCTGGACTCTGTCTGTGTGGTAATATGGGTGGAGTACAGAGGAGCTGACTGTCTGTGTGTATATGGGTGGGAGTACAGAGGGAGCTGACTCTGTCTGTGGGTATATGGGTGGAGTACAGAGGGAGCTGACTCTGTCTGTGTGTATATGGGTGGAGTACAGAGGGAGCTGACTCTGTCTGTGGGTATATGGGTGGAGTACAGAGGGAGTTGACTCTGTCTGTGTGTATATGGGTGGAGTACAGAGGGAGCTGACTGTCTGTGGGTATATGGGTGGAGTACAGAGGGGCTGAACTGTCTGTGGGTTATGGGTGGAATACAGAGGGAGCTGACTGTCTGTGGGTTATGGGTGGAGTACAGAGGGAGCTGACTCTGTCTGTGGGTTTATGGGTGGAGGTACAGAGGGAAGCTGACTCTGTCTGTGGGTATATGGGTGGAGTACAGAGGGAGCTGACTGTCTGTGGGTATATGGGTGGAGTAACAGAGGGAGCTGACTTGTCTGTGGGTATATGGGTGGAGTACAGAGGGAGCTGACTCTGTCTGTGGGTATATGGGTGGAGTACAGAGGGAGCTGACTCTGTCTGTGGGTATATGGGTGGTGTACAGGGGAGCTGACTGTCTGTGGGTATATGGGTGGAGTACAGAGGGAGCTGACTCTGTCTGTGGGTATATGGGTGGAGTACAGAGGGAGCTGACTCTGTCTGTGGGTATATGGGTGGAGTACAGAGGGAGCTGACTCTGTCTGTGGGTATATGGGTGGAGTACAGAGGGAGCTGACTGTCTGTGGGTATATGGGTGGAGTACAGAGGGAGCTGACTCTGTCTGTGGGTATATGGGTGGAGTACAGAGGGAGCTGACTCTGTGGGTATATGGGTGGAGTACAGAGGGAGCTGACTGTCTGTGTGTATATGGGTGGAGTACAGAGGGAGCTGACTCTGTCTGTGGGTATATGGGTGGAGTACAGAGGGAGCTGACTCTGTCTGTGTGTATATGGGTGGAGTACAGAGGGAGCTGACTCTGTCTGTGGGTATATGGGTGGAGTACAGAGGGAGCTGACTCTGTCTGTGTGTATGGGTGGAGTACAGAGGGAGCTGACTTGTCTGTGGGTATATGGGTGGAGTACAGAGGGAGCTGACTGTCTGTGGGTATATGGGTGGAGTACAGAGGGAGCTGACTGTCTGTGGGTATATGGGTGGAGTACAGAGGGAGCTGACTGTCTGTGGGTATATGGGTGGAGTACAGAGGGAGCTGACTCTGTCTGTGGGTATATGGGTGGAGTACAGAGGGAGCTGACTGTCTGTGGGTATATGGGTGGAGTACAGAGGGAGCTGACTGTCTGTGGGTATATGGGTGGAGTACAGAGGGAGCTGACTCTGTCTGTGGGTATATGGGTGGAGTACAGAGGGAGCTGACTCTGTCTGTGGGTATATGGGTGGAGTACAGAGGGAGCTGACTGTCTGTGGGTATATGGGTGGAGTACAGAGGGAGCTGACTCTGTCTGTGGGTATATGGGTGGAGTACAGAGGGAGCTGACTCTGTCTGTGGGTATATGGGTGGAGTACAGAGGGAGCTGACTGTCTGTGGGTATATGGGTGGAGTACAGAGGGAGCTGACTCTGTCTGTGGGTATATGGGTGGAGTACAGAGGGAGCTGACTCTGTCTGTGGGTATATGGGTGGAGTACAGAGGGAGCTGACTGTCTGTGGGTATATGGGTGGAGTACAGAGGGAGCTGACTGTCTGTGGGTATATGGGTGGAGTACAGAGGGAGCTGACTCTGTCTGTGGGTATATGGGTGGAGTACAGAGGGAGCTGACTCTGTCTGTGGGTATGTGGGTGGAGTACAGAGGGAGCTGACTCTGTCTGTGGGTATATGGGTGGAGTACAGAGGGAGCTGACTCTGTCTGTGGGTATATGGGTGGAGTACAGAGGGAGCTGACTCTGTCTGTGGGTATATGGGTGGAGTACAGAGGGAGCTGACTCTGTCTGTGGTATATGGGTGGAGTACAGAGGGAGCTGACTCTGTCTGTGGGTATATGGGTGGAGTACAGAGGGAGCTGACTCTGTCTGTGGGTATATGGGTGGAGTACAGAGGGAGCTGACTGTCTGTGTATATGGGTGGAGTACAGAGGGAGCTGACTGTCTGTGGGTATATGGGTGGAGTACAGAGGGAGCTGACTGTCTGTGGGTATATGGGTGGAGTACAGAGGGAGCTGACTCTGTCTGTGGGTATATGGGTGGAGTACAGAGGGAGCTGACTGTCTGTGGGTATATGGGTGGAGTACAGAGGGAGCTGACTCTGTCTGTGGGTATATGGGTGGAGTACAGAGGGAGCTGACTCTGTCTGTGGGTATATGGGTGGAGTACAGAGGGAGCTGACTGTCTGTGGGTATATGGGTGGAGTACAGAGGGAGCTGACTGTCTGTGGGTATATGGGTGGAGTACAGAGGGAGCTGACTCTGTCTGTGGGTATATGGGTGGAGTACAGAGGGAGCTGACTGTCTGTGGGTATATGGGTGGAGTACAGAGGGAGCTGACTGTCTGTGGGTATATGGGTGGAGTACAGAGGGAGCTGACTGTCTGTGGGTATATGGGTGGAGTACAGAGGGAGCTGACTGTCTGTGGGTATATGGGTGGAGTACAGAGGGAGCTGACTCTGTCTGTGGGTATATGGGTGGAGTACAGAGGGAGCTGACTGTCTGTGGGTATATGGGTGGAGTACAGAGGGAGCTGACTGTCTGTGTATATGGGTGGAGTACAGAGGGAGCTGACTCTGTCTGTGGGTATATGGGTGGAGTACAGAGGGAGCTGACTCTGTCTGTGGGTATATGGGTGGAGTACAGAGGGAGCTGACTCTGTCTGTGGGTATATGGGTGGAGTACAGAGGGAGCTGACTGTCTGTGGGTATATGGGTGGAGTACAGAGGGAGCTGACTGTCTGTGGGTATATGGGTGGAGTACAGAGGGAGCTGACTCTGTCTGTGGGTATATGGGTGGAGTACAGAGGGAGCTGACTGTCTGTGGGTATATGGGTGGAGTACAGAGGGAGCTGACTCTGTCTGTGGGTATATGGGTGGAGTACAGAGGGAGCTGACTCTGTCTGTGGGTATATGGGTGGAGTACAGAGGGAGCTGACTCTGTCTGTGGGTATATGGGTGGAGTACAGAGGGAGCTGACTCTGTCTGTGGGTATATGGGTGGAGTACAGAGGGAGCTGACTCTGTCTGTGGGTATATGGGTGGAGTACAGAGGGAGCTGACTCTGTCTGTGGGTATATGGGTGGAGTACAGAGGGAGCTGACTGTCTGTGGGTATATGGGTGGAGTACAGAGGGAGCTGACTCTGTCTGTGGGTATATGGGTGGAGTACAGAGGGAGCTGACTCTGTCTGTGGGTATATGGGTGGAGTACAGAGGGAGCTGACTGTCTGTGGGTATATGGGTGGAGTACAGAGGGAGCTGACTGTCTGTGGGTATATGGTGGAGTACAGAGGGAGCTGACTCTGTCTGTGGGTATATGGGTGGAGTACAGAGGGAGCTGACTCTGTCTGTGGGTATATGGGTGGAGTACAGACGGGAGCTGACTCTGTCTGTTGGTATATGGGTGGAGTACAGAGGAGCTGACTCTGTCTGTGGGGTATATGGGTGGTAGTACAGAGGGAGCTGACTCTGTCCTGTAGGTATATGGGTGGAGTACAGAGGGAGCTGACTCTGTTCTGTGTGGTATATGGGTGGGAGTACAGAGGGAGCTACCTCTGTCTGTGGGTATATGGGAGGAGTACAGAGGGGAGCTGACTCTGTCTGTGGGTATATGGGTGGAGTACAGAGGCGAGCTGACTGTCTGTGGGTATATGGGTGGAGTACAGAGGGAGCTGACTCTGTCTGTGGTATATGGGTGGAGTACAGAGGGAGCTGACTCTGTCTGTGTGTATATGGGTGGAGTACAGAGGAGCTGACTCTGTCTGTGGGTATATGGGTGGAGTACAGAGGGAGCTGACTGTCTGTGGGAATATGGGTGGAGTACAGAGGGAGCTGACTCTGTCTGTGGGTATATGGTCGGAGTACAGAGGGAGCTGACTCTGTCTGTGGGTATATGGGTGGAGTACAGAGGGAGCTGACTGTCTGTGGGTATATGGGAGGTGGAGTACAGAGGGAGCTGACTGTCTGTGGGTATATGGGTGGAGTACAGAGGGAGCTGACTGTCTGTGGGTATATGGGTGGAGTACAGAGGGAGCTGACTGTCTGTGGGTATATGGGTGGAGTACAGAGGGAGCTGACTCTGTCTGTGGGTATATGGGTGGAGTACAGAGGGAGCTGACTCGTCTGTGGTATATGGGGTGGAGTACAGAGGAGCTGACTGTCTGTGGGTATATGGGTGGAGTACAGAGGGAGCTGACTGTCTGTGGGTATATGGGTGGAGTACAGAGGAGCTGACTCTGTCTGTGGGTATATGGGGTGGAGTACAGAGGGAGCTGACTCTGTCTGTGGGTATATGGATGGAGTACAGAGGGAGCTGACCTCTGTCTGTGGGTATATGGGTGGAGTACAGAGGGAGCTGACTCTGTCTGTGGGTATATGGGTGGAGTACAGAGGGAGCTGACTCTGTCTGTGGGTATATGGGTGGAGTACAGAGGGAGCTGACTGTCTGTGGGTATATGGGTGGAGTACAGAGGGAGCTGACCTGTCTGTGGGTATATGGGTGGAGTACAGAGGGAGCTGACTGTCTGTGGGTATATGGGTGGAGTATAGAGGGAGCAGACTCTGTCTGTGGGGTATATGGTGGAGTACAGAGGGAGCTGACTCTGTCTGTGTGTATATGGGTGGAGTACAGAGGGAGCTGACTCTGTCTGTGTGTATATGGTGGAGTACAGAGGGAGCTGACTCTGTCTGTGGGTATATGGGTGGAGTACAGAGGGAGCTGACTCTGTTTTTGGGTATATGGGTGGAGTACAGAGGGAGCTGACTCTGTCTGTGTGTATATGGGTGGAGTACAGAGGGAGCTGACTCTGTCTGTGGGTATATGGGTGGAGTACAGAGGGAGCTGACTCTGTTTTTGGGTATATGGGTGGAGTACAGAGGGAGCTGACTCTGCTGCTACAGTGTTTTATCTGTGGGACAGTAATAGATAATAAAGTGACGGTAATTAGTTCGTTAATGACTCTTTGTCTGCCTGTGTGTCGTCAGGTGACCTGTCTGCAGGACTTCTTCGGTGACGATGACGTCTTCATCGCGTGTGGGCCGGAGAAGTTCCGTTACGCCCAGGACGACTTCTCTCTGGACGAGAACGGTAAGAACATGTCATCACCGTTACGTCCTGAAGTACGAGTCACTGATACACTTCCAGCTCAGTTACTGGATTAAACTCACAGACAGTGATTATAACACGTACTGCTATTTACACTTCAGACTACATGACTATGTACCACTGTTTGTACACTCTATGCATGTTTTCTTAATTAAATATATACATAATGTACATATACATACATTGTGTGTAAATGATATGATGAATGGATGAAAAGAAATCACCCAGAATGACTTGAAAAGACGTCTGGTTCCATTGACTTACATTAAAATGAAGTATGTTTTTTTTGGATTTACTGACGTCTCTCTTATAATAACAGACTTTTCTATATGAGAAGTTCTGCATTTAAATACAGCTTGTTTTATCCATAGTGTCTATCCAGATCAGTCAGATTAGGCATTTAGCTGTGATCACTGATTCTATCTGAGGAACATGCTGCCGTTGGGCTTTACGGGAGAAGATCAAAACTTACTTTGCTTTTAATGTAAGTCAATGGAACCAGACGTCTTTCTGAGTCATTTTGGATTATTTCTTTTAGTCCATTAATCATCAAATTTCCACACAATGTAAAGACCAACAGGTACTTTCAAAATAGGTCAAGAACTGAATAGCCTATATATATATGTAAGTGTCTGATCACCAGTAAGAAGAGCAGATCTGATTAGAACAGATGTAAATAATCAGACATACAATACAAAGTAACATGAATATGTTATTGTGAGAGAAGTAGATCAGATCTTGATCCAGTTTGAAGAACAAAGTTAGGTTCCAGATTTCTCCTGGATGCCCCAGACATTGTATGAATGTGTTCAGTTCCTTCAGCAGCAATCTTGATTTATCTTAATGAAGTACTGAGCAGTCAAAGCAGGTATTAGATGAGAACTGATAATAATACTGGGTTGTTTAGGAGAAGCTTGGAAAGAGTTAAATAAACACACTGACGTATGGAAAATATCTACTTACTCTATTAATACTGATTAATGTTTAATAATAAAGTGATTTACTAAGTAAATAATAGCTTTTTATATATAATAATGTCCCCAAGTGACTAAAACAAACCTTTACTCAGTTCTGTATATACAGTAAGTCACAGCGTTTGCTTTGGCTGGATGTTTTGAAGTGAGTATTTTGTGGTGCAGAGAAGAATCTGGCTTTCTGCCAACATCTATACACACAGTACAAACCTTCACCACTGCCAGGAGGTCCGTCTGAGTTTAATCAATACAGTTCTGCCTCCCTCTCGCTCTGTGTGTGTGTGTGTGTGTGTCTGTGTGTGTGTCTGTGTGTGTGTGTTTGTTTAATGTCAGTTACAGTCTCTGAGCTCCTAAAGCAGAACTGCACTTTATTCACTTCAGTCTTTTTTTCTAGTAAACCTTCAACAGCAGCTCTATTAATAGGTTCACTCTCACTGCGAGGTCATGTGTGTGTGTGTGTGTGTGTGTGTGTGAGTGTGTGTGTGTGTATGTGTGTGTGTGTGTGTGTGTTGTGTGTGTGTGTTTCGGGCTGCTGCTATTTCAGAATTAGGCTAATAACATTCAAATGCGTTGGTTTGCATGTGCAGGTTATGTAAATTAGACAGATATATCTGAATACGCTCAAAGCCTGCTGTCACTCTGCGGCTGATATAGTGTTATAAAGACACAGAGATCAGACACTGAGATCAGACACATGTGTTCACACTGCGTATGTGCACCAGTGGCTCAGCCACAGCTTCCCTCCAACTCGGTTGAAACCAGATACCAAGCATTATGTCCAGCAGTGCTGCCAGTAGGAACAACAATCAACCAATCACAGCCTCCTTCGTTCTAGATAATCATCAGAAAAGTAGTATACTTTATTCTAGATACGTCATGAGAAAAGTCCTATACTGTATTCTAGAAATAGTATTAGAAAAGTCCTATACTTTATTCTAGAAATAGTGCTAAATATAGTATACTATATTCTAGAAATAGTACTAGAAAAGTAGTATACTTTATTCTAGACACGTCATGAGAAAAGTCCTATACTTTATTCTAGAAATAGTATTAGAAAAGTCCTATACTTTATTCTAGAAATAGTGCTAAATATAGTATACTTTATTCTAGAAATATTACTAGAAAAGTAGTATACTTTATTCTAGATACGTCATGAGAAAAGTCCTATACTTTATTCTAGAAATAGTGCTAGAAAGTAGTATACTTTATTCTAGATACGTCATGAGAAAAGTCCTATACTTTATTCTAGAAATAGTATTAGAAAAGTCCTATACTTTATTCTAGAAATAGTGCTAAAAAGTAGTATACTATATTCTAGAAATATTACTAGAAAAGTAGTATACTTTATTCTAGATACGTCATGAGAAAAGTTCTATACTTTATTCTAGAAATAGTATTAGAAAAGTCCTATACTTTATTCTAGAAATAGTGCTAAAAAGTAGTATACTTTATTCTAGATACGTCATGAGAAAAGTCCTATACTTTATTCTAGAAATAGTGCTAGAAAGTAGTATACTTTATTCTAGACACGTCATGAGAAAAGTCCTATACTTTATTCTAGAAATAGTATTAGAAAAGTCCTATACTTTATTCTAGAAATAGTGTTAAAAAGTAGTATACTTTTCTTCTAGAAATAGTGCTAAAAAGTAGTATACTATATTCTAGATACGTCATGAGAAAAGTACTATACTTTATTCTAGAAATAGTACTAGAAAAGTAGTATACTTTATTCTAGAAATAGTGCTAAAAAGTAGTATACTATATTCTAGATACGTCATGAGAAAAGTACTATACTTTATTCTAGAAATAGTGCTAGAAAAGTAGTATAATTTATTCTAGACACGTCATGAGAAAAGTACTATACTTTATTCTAGAAATAGTAGTAGAAAAGTAGTATACTTTATTCTAGAAATAGTATTAGAAAAGTGGCATACTGCATTCTTGGTACTTTATTAGAAAAAGTATAATTTATTCTAGATATAGTATTAGAAATGTAGTATAGTTTGTTCTAGATACGTTATTAAAAAAGTAGTGTACTTTATTCTAGATACGTAGTGAGAAAAGAAGTATACTTTTCTCCTAGAAATAGTATTAGAAAAGTAGTATACTTTATTCTAGAAATAGTATTAGAAAAGTGGCATACTGCATTCTTGGTACGTTGTTAGAAAAAAGTATACTTTTATTCTAGATATAGTATTAGAAATGTAGTATAGTTTATTCTGGATACGTTATTAAAAAAGTATACTTTTATTCTAGATATAGTATTAGAAATGTAGTATAGTTTATTCTGGATATGTTATTAAAAAAAGTAGTATACTTTATTCTAGATATGCATGAGAAAAGTAGTGTACTTCAATCTAGAAATAGTGCCAAAAAAGTAGTATACTTTATTCTAGATACATCATGACAAAAGTAGTATACTTTAATCTATAAATAGTATTAAAAAAGTGGTATACTACAGTCTAGGTACGTTGTTAGAAAAAAAGTATACTTTTATTCTAGATATAGTATTAGAAATGTAGTATAGTTTATTCTGGATACGTTTTTAAAAAAGTAGTATACTTTATTCTAGATACGCATGAGAAAAGTAGTGTACTTCAATCTAGAAATAGTGCTAAAAAAGTAATATACTTTATTCTAGAAATAGTATTAAAAAGTGTTATACTGCAGTCTAGGTATGTTGTTAGAAAAAAGTATACTTTTATTCTAGATATAGTATTAGAAATGTAGTATAGTTTCTTCAGGATATGAAATTTGTAAAGAAGTATACTTTATTTTAGATACGTTATTAGAGAAGTAGTATACTTTATTGTAGATACGTCATGAGAAAAGCACTATACTTTATTCTAGGACTAGTATTAGAAAAGTAGTATAATTTATTCTAGATACGTTAAGAAAAGTAGTATACTGTATTCTAGAAATAGTGTTAGAAAAGTAGTATACTTTATTCTAGATATATTATGACAAAAGTAGAATACTTTATTCTAGAAATAGTTATTTATTAAATATGTTATTAATATTAATTGTTGTATACATCATGCTATATATAATATAGATTCTAGATAATTAATTCTAGATCATTGTTACAAGTATACTATACTAATCAGTAGAACGGTAGTATACTTTAGTCTAGATACATCATTAGAACTGTAATATACTCTATTCTAGATAGTGACTAGAACGTCAGTATTATTAGTATGAATTTAGATAAAAGATGATAAAACTACGCTATAAAGCACGTATTAAAACTCTTTTGGTGGTTTAGACACTGTAAGGTTAAAGTGCTGATGAATGACATCACAACAAAGGGATAAAAGGGGCGTGGCCTTTGGCTCTATTCCCACAGTAGTCTTGTCACTAGCGCTGGTGTAAAGATGAATATGTGTGATATGATTTTACTGTAATTAAACTAATCAGGCTTTGATGTGGTCAGTGGTTGAGAACAGGATCAGAGCGTCGGTATTGACCACTCTGTATTGGTCGAGCTCTTGTCTGTAAATGTTTATGTGTTGTGTCGTGTTGTGTTGTTTTGTGTTGTGTTGTGTTGTTTCCTGTTGTGTTGGTGTAATTCTGTGGTTAATGTCTTCCAGCTCACTTCAGTCCAGGAGCCAAGGGCAGAACCAGAGGAGCTAATGCTAATGCTAGCCCAGGTCAGTAATGACCTTAATCCACAGAAACAGTAGCACAAGCCAACTTACAGCAAACACACTGACTGACCAGTCGTGACTTCAGCATGAGATCCGAACTGACCGCAGCGTTTCAGCTTTCAGTTCATTATTAATGTGTTTAAGCTGCAAAGAAATCTAATAAACATAAACACGT
>CM038726.1:37921899-37929399 GCA_021613375.1 Megaleporinus macrocephalus | reverse complement strand
GAGAGAGAGCCAGACAGAGAGGGAGAGAGAGAGTCTGACAGAGAGAGAGAGAGTCAGACACAGAGAAAGAGTCAGGCAGAGAGAGAAAGAGTCAGGCAGAGAGAGAGAGAGTCAGACAGAGAGGGAGAGAAAGAGTCTGACAGAGAGAGAGAGAGTCAGACACAGAGAAAGAGTCAGGCAGAGAGAGAAAGAGTCAGGCAGAGAGAGAGAGAGTCAGACAGAGAGAAAGAGTCAGACACAGAGAGAGAGTCAGACAGAGAGAGAAAGAGTCAGACACAGAGAGAGAGTCAGACAGAGAGAGAGAGTCAGACAGAGAGAGAAAGAGTCAGACAGAGAGAGAAAGACAAACAGAGGGAGAGAGTCTGACAGAGAGAGAAAGAGTCAGACAGAGAGAGAAAGACAAACAGAGGGAGAGAGAGAGTCTGACAGAGAGAGAAAGAGTCAGACAGAGAGGGAGAGAGAAAGACAAACAGAGAGGGAGAGAGAAAGACAAACAGAGAGGGAGAGAGAGTCAGACAGAGAGAAAGAGTCAGACAGAGAGAAAGAGTCAGACAAAGAGAGAGAGTCAGACAGAGAGAAAGAGTCAGACAGAGAGAGAGAGAGTCAGACAGAGAGAAAGAGTCAGACAGAGAGCGAGAGAGAGTCAGAGACAAAGAGAGAGAGTCAGACAGAGAGAGAGAGTCAGACAGAGAGAGAGAGTCAGACAGATGGGAGAGATCAGAGGTGAACGAGTGGAGCAGGACACCTGGAGAAAGATGGAAGAGAGAGTTGGAAAGACAGGTAGAGGAGAGAGAGTGAGTCAGACAGAAGGTCTCTCGCCCGTTCTTGGCTGGGTTTGGAGTTTGGGGTTTAATCTGAACGGACAGTTTGTCACTTTGGGCTGTTTCACCTGATTAATATTTCAGAGAGCGAGAGGACGAGTCCTTTAGAGAAACATATGGAGAGAGAGAGAGAGAGAGAGAGAGAGAGAGAGAGAGAGAGACCCCTACAGTGATCACTAAATCCAGGACTGGATTCAGGGTTCAGTCTGTGTTCAGCTGTATCGGAGTTGGATTAGTTCTGTCTGGAGAGGTTTTTGTATGCTGAGTGATTATCAACAAGATCCATGATTTTAATCCAGTATAAATCTGTAATCTCCATCCGTCATTCTGAGTAAATTACCTTCTGTAACTCAGAGCTCCCTGACTGTTCCAGTCCGTATTACAGGAACAGGAACAGTAACAGTAACAACAGTAACAACAGGAACAGTAACAACAGGAACAGTTACAACAGGAACAGTAACAACAGGAACAGTAACAACAGGAACAGTAACAACAGGAACAGTTACAACAGGAACAGTTACAACAGGAACAGTAACAACAGTAACAGTAACAACAGGAACAGTAACAACAGGAACAGTTACAACAGGAACAGTTACAACAGGAACAGTAACAATGGGAAAGGGAACAGTAACAGGAACAGTAACAGTAAAAGGAACAGTAACAGTAAAAGGAACATGAGCAGTAACAACAGTAAAAGGAACAGTAACAGTAACAACAGGAACAGTAACAGTAAAAGGAACAGTAACAGTAACAACAGGGACAGTAACAACAGGAACAGTAAAAGGAACAGTAACAGTAACAGTAAAAGGAACAGGAACAGTAACAGTAACAGTAAAAGGAACAGGAACAGTAACAGTAACAGTAAAAGTAACAGTAACAGTAAAAGGAACAGTAACAGTAACAGTAAAAGGAACAGGAACAGTAACAGTAACAGTAAAAGTAACAGTAACAGTAAAAGGAACAGTAACAGTAAAAGGAACAGGAACAGTAACAGTAACAGTAAAAGGAACAGTAACAGTAACAGTAAAAGGAACAGTAACAGTAAAAGGAACAGTAAAAGGAACAGGAACAGGGAAACTGGGTGATAGAAGTGACCTGAAGACGAGGCTGACGGCTGAACTGGAGCTTAATTTGACCCAATTCCTTAATCCTCAGCTTCACGTCAGAACCTCTCAAATCCACAACTAGTTACAAGAAGGAGAAAAATGAAACAGATATCTTCAGTCCAGTTACAGAACTTAACATTAACATTACTAATGAAGTGACCTTTACAGCAAAACATAAACTGAAAAGGACATCAGAGACAGAGAAACACCTTTATACTTCATCTGTTCATCTGTGGAAAAACACATACTTCAGTTTCCATAGCTACGATGTCTGTCTGTTCTCTGTTCTAACATGTCTTTGTTTGTCATTTTATTTCTTTTATTTTATTTTTTGCTCTAAACTCATCACCCATCACATTTATACCGGCGGCTGTTTGTTTACTTTCATTTTTTTGTCTTTGTCCTCCATAATTTGTCCATTTCTGTCCAAGTCTGGCACATCTTTTAAAATAAAAAGCAATTTTCTGTATTTTACAGCCTGATGTTTTGTGTAATCTCACTCCAGCATCACTAACTCACATCAGCATCACTAACTCACATCAATATCACTAACTCACATCAGCATCACTAACTCACATCAGCATCAGTAACTCACATCAATATCACTAACTCACATCAGCATCACAAACTCACATCAATATCACTAACTCACATCAGCATCACTAACTCACATCAATATCACTAACTCACATCAGCATCACTAACTCACATCAGCATCACTAACTCACATCAATATCACTAACTCACATCAGCATCACTAACTCACATCAATATCACTAACTCACATCAGCATCACTAACTCACATCAGCATCACTAACTCACATCAATATCACTAACTCACATCAATATCACTAACTCACATCAGCATCACTAACTCACATCAATATCACTAACTCACATCAGCATCACTAACTCACATCAGCATCACTAACTCACATCAATATCACTAACTCACATCAGCATCAGTAACTCACATCAATATCACTAACTCACATCAGCATCACTAACTCACATCAGCATCACTAACTCACATCAATATCACTAACTCACATCAGCATCACTAACTCACATCAGCATCACTAACTCACATCAGCATCACTAACACACATCAATATCACTAACTCACATCAGCATCACTAACTCACATCAGCATCACTAACTCACATCAGCATCACTAACTCACATCAGCATCACTAACTTACATCAACATCACTAACTCACATCAGCATCACTAACTCACATCAGCATCACTAACTCACATCAATATCACTAACTCACATCAATATCACTAACTCACATCAGCATCACTAACTCACATCAGCATCACTAACTCACATCAACATCACTAACTCACATCAGCATCACTAACTCACATCAGCATCACTAACTCACATCAACATCACTAACTCACATCAGCATCACTAACTCACATCAGCATCACTAACTCACATCAGCATCGCTAACTCACATCAGCATCACTAACTCACATCAATATCACTAACTCACTAACTTACATCAATATCACTAACTCACATCAGCATCACTAACTCACATCAACATCACTAACTCACATCAATATCACTAACTCACATCAATATCACTAACTCACATCAATATCACTAACTCACATCAATATCACTAACTCACATCAATATCACTAACTCACATCAGCATCACTAACTCACATCAGCATCACTAACTCACATCAACATCACTAACTCACATCAGCATCACTAACTCACATCAGCATCACTAACTCACATCAATATCACTAACTCACATCAACATCACTAACTCACATCAGCATCACTAACTCACATCAACATCACTAACTCACATCAGCATCACTAACTCACATCAGCATCACTAACTCACATCAGCATCGCTAACTCACATCAGCATCACTAACTCACATCAATATCACTAACTCACTAACTTACATCAATATCACTAACTCACATCAACATCACTAACTCACATCAGCATCACTAACTCACATCAATATCACTAACTCACATCAGCATCACTAACTCACATCAATATCACTAACTCACATCAACATCACTAACTCACATCAATATCACTAACTCACATCAGCATCACTAACTCACATCAGCATCACTAACTCACATCAACATCACTAACTCACATCAGCATCACTAACTCACATCAGCATCACTAACTCACATCAATATCACTAACTCACATCAACATCACTAACTCACATCAGCATCACTAACTCACATCAACATCACTAACTCACATCAGCATCACTAACTCACATCAGCATCACTAACTCACATCAGCATCGCTAACTCACATCAGCATCACTAACTCACATCAATATCACTAACTCACTAACTTACATCAATATCACTAACTCACATCAGCATCACTAACTCACATCAACATCACTAACTCACATCAACATCACTAACTCACATCAGCATCACTAACTCACATCAGCATCACTAACTCACATCAACATCACTAACTCACATCAGCATCACTAACTCATATCAGCATCACTAACTCACATCAACATCACTAACTCACATCAGCATCACTAACTCACTACCTCACTCCAGCATCACTGTTTAAAGGTGGTTTAAGGTGGTTTATGGTGGTTTGTGGTGTTTAAAGGTGGTTTATGGTGTTTAAAGGTGGTTTAAGGTGGTTTATGGTGGTTTGTGGTGTTTAAAGGTGGTTTATGGTGTTTATAGTGTTTAAAGGGGGTTTATGGTGTTTAAAGGTGGTTTATGATGTTTAAGGTGGTTTATGGTGGTTTATGGTGTTTAAGGTGGTTTATGGTGTTTAAGGTGGATCCTGGTGTTTAAACGTGGTTTATGGTGTTTAAAGGTGGTTTATGGTGTTTAAGGTGGTTTGTGGTGTTTAAAGGTGGTTTATGGTGTTTATAGTGTTTAAAGGGGGTTTAAGGTGTTTATGGTGTTTAAAGGTGGTTTATGATGTTTAAGGTGGTTTATGGTGTTTATGGTGTTTAAAGGTGGTTTATGGTGTTTAAGGTGGTTCATGGTGTTTAAACGTGGTTTATGGTGTTTATGATGTTTAAAGGTGGTTTATGGTGTTTATGGTGTTTAAGGTGGTTTATGGTGTTTAAAGGCGGTTTATGGTATTTATGGTGTGTATGGTGTGTATGGTGTTTAAGGTGGTTAAGGTGGTTTATAGTGTTTAAAGGTGGTTTATAGTATTTATGGTGTTTATGGTGTTTAAAGGGGGTTTAAGGTGGTTTATGGTGTTTAAGGTGGTTTATGGTGTTTAAAGGTGGTTTATGGTGTTTATGATGTTTAAGGTGGTTTATGGTGTTTATGGTGTTTAAGGTGGTTTATGGTGTTTAAAGGTGGTTTATGGTATTTATGGTGTTTATGGTGTTTAAGGTGGTTTATGGTGTTTAAAAGTGGTTTATGATGTTTAAGGTGGTTTATGGTGTTTAAAGGTGGTTTATGGTATTTATGGTGTTTATGGTGTTTAAAGGGGGTTTAAGGTGGTTTATGGTGTTTAAGGTGGTTTATGGTGTTTAAAGGTGGTTTATGGTGTTTATGATGTTTAAGGTGTTTAATGTGGTTTATGGTGTTTAAGGTGGTTTATGGTGTTTAAAGGTGGTTTATGGTGTTTATGATGTTTAAGGTGTTTAATGTGGTTTATGGTGTTTATGGTGTTTATGGTGTTTAAGGTGGTTTATGGTGTTTAAAGGTGGTTTATGGTATTTATGGTGTTTATGGTGTTTATGGTGTTTAAAGGGGGTTTAAGGTGGTTTATGGTGTTTATGATGTTTAAGGTGGTTTATGGTGTTTAAAGGTGGTTTATGGTATTTATGGTGTTTATGGTGTTTATGGTGTTTAAAGGGGGTTTAAGGTGGTTTATGGTGTTTACAGTGTTGAAAGGTATTTAAGTACATTAGAGTAGGTGGAGCAGTGCTGAGTGTAAATCAGACTGGATGTTTGGTTTCCTTGGCAGGTGTTCTGTGTGGTTTTCACTCTTTTGTCTGTTGGGTTCTCTTTCATGTGGTACTAGACTGCTCTGTGTTCTAGACTGCTCTGTGTTCCGGACTGCTCGGTGTTCCGGACTGCTCTGTGTTTCGGACTGCTCTGTGTTTTGGACTGCTCTGTGTTCTAGACTGCTCTGTGTTCTAGACTGCTCTGTGTTTTGGACTGCTCTGTGTTCTAGACTGCTCTGTGTTCTAGACTACTCTGTGTTCCGGACTGCTCTGTGTTTCGGACTGTTCTGTGTTTCGGACTGCTCTGTGTTTCGAACTGCTCTGTGTTTCGGACTGCTCTGTGTTCCGGACTGCTCTGTGTTCTAGACTGCTCTGTGTTCTAGACTGCTCTGTGTTCTGGACTGCTCTGTGTTCTAGACTGCTCTGTGTTTCGGACTGCTCTGTGTTTCGGACTGCTCTGTGTTCTAGACTGCTCTGTGTTTCGGACTGCTCTGTGTTTCGGACTGCTCTGTGTTCTAGACTGCTCTGTGTTCTAGACTGCTCTGTGTTCTAGACTGCTCTGTGTTTCGGACTGCTCTGTGTTCTAGACTGCTCTGTGTTTCGGACTGCTCTGTGTTCTAGACTGCTCTGTGTTCTAGACTGCTCTGTGTTTCGGACTGCTCTGTGTTTTGGACTGCTCTGTGTTTCGGACTGCTCTGTGTTCTAGACTGCTCTGTGTTCTAGACTGCTCTGTGTTTCGGACTGCTCTGTGTTTCGGACTGCTCTGTGTTCTAGACTGCTCTGTGTTTCGGACTGCTCTGTGTTTCGGACTGCTCTGTGTTCTAGACTGCTCTGTGTTCTAGACTGCTCTGTGTTTCGGACTGCTCTGTGTTTCGGACTGCTCTGTGTTTATGGTGTTTATGGTGTTTAAGGTGGTTTATGGTGTTTAAAGGTGGTTTATGGTATTTATGGTGTTTATGGTGTTTAAGGTGTTTAAGGTGGTTTATGGTGTTTAAAGGTGGTTTATGGTGTTTATGATGTTTAAGGTGTTTAAGGTGGTTTATGGTGTTTAAAGGTGGTTTATGGTATTTATGGTGTTTATGGTGTTTATGGTGTTTAAAGGGGGTTTAAGGTGGTTTATGGTGTTTACAGTGTTGAAAGGTATTTAAGTACATTAGAGTAGGTGGAGCAGTGCTGAGTGTAAATCAGACTGGATGTTTGGTTTCCTTGGCAGGTGTTCTGTGTGGTTTTCACTCTTTTGTCTGTTGGGTTCTCTTTCATGTGGTACTAGACTGCTCTGTGTTCTAGACTGCTCTGTGTTCTAGACTACTCTGTGTTCCGGACTGCTCTGTGTTTCGGACTGTTCTGTGTTTCGGACTGCTCTGTGTTTCGAACTGCTCTGTGTTTCGGACTGCTCTGTGTTCCGGACTGCTCTGTGTTCTAGACTGCTCTGTGTTTCGGACTGCTCTGTGTTCTAGACTGCTCTGTGTTTCGGACTGCTCTGTGTTCTAGACTGCTCTGTGTTCTGGACTGCTCTGTGTTCTAGACTGCTCTGTGTTTCGGACTGCTCTGTGTTTCGGACTGCTCTGTGTTTTGGACTGCTCTGTGTTTCGGACTGCTCTGTGTTCTAGACTGCTC
>CM038726.1:37901899-37919399 GCA_021613375.1 Megaleporinus macrocephalus | reverse complement strand
TCTGGAGCGATTTTTTAGCACAAAAAAAAAAAGGCTGATATTAAATGTGCCGTTTGTAATATTGATGCATTTCATATCAGAGCAGCTTTTTTTGCTAACCATCGTCACCTTTAAGCCAAAACTACTAGACGTTTTTCATACCGTTTCTCGGACGCTTGGTTCTGCGAATTTCCAGGCAGCAAATGGAAGTTTTTACTAAGGTGTTTCTCCGACTTGTACAAAAAACCCTTCCTGCAGCATTGATACTTTATATTAACCTGTTTTTGTAACCCTCTCTCCTTGTTCGTGCGATGGTTTTGTGTGTTTTACAACAAATCAACAAGCCTTGGTTTGTAAGGAGTGGGTCAAACACCCCAATTTTGACCCCCTCTCCCACCTTATAAATAGGATGTACAGTCGTCCTCTCATTTATGTCCCATTCCAAACCGCTTTGGGCCTTTTTCCAGCCTTGCCACTCTTCCTGCTGTGTCCGTTCAGTGTTTCTCCAACATGTTGATGAAGTTTGAACTGTAAACTGTTACAGAGCGAAAGAGGGAAACTGTTTGGATGTTTTTGGTGTTTAACTTAAAAAAAATGTAATAAAAAAAAAAACATTAGAAAAGAAAACTGCCCAGCCAAAGCCATATAATTACTGTCCTTTACATAAGAAATGAGCACACACACAACATGTGACAGGTTTTTTTTAATGGTAGAAAGATTAAAAAAACTAAAAAAATAGTAACTGCATAAAAACTTTATTGAAATATTAATTTTTGTCCTGAACGAGGAAATTTAAGGGCGAGTTGAAAGATCTTTTGAATGCTTTGAAAGCCAAAGTTATGTTGAATCGAAGGTTTATTCTTAAGTTCCTCTGGTGGTGGTGTACATATAGGCATGAATCAAGCTAGCTAGAAACTCCTTTAAAAATAAATATGAAAAACATTTGCCTTGAGCATTTTTACATTTTAGAAAATTTTAGATTTTCTATAATTCAAAATAATGGGATTTCTTTTGATTCTGTTTTCCTTTAATGCATGGTGATGTGTTCTCCCTTCAGAGAAGAAACAAGTTGCAAAAGAATGTCTAATTTTGTCTGATGCTTCAGATCATAAGTCACTGTCTTATTCCAGTTCAGCGTTTTCCGCCTAACGCCAAAACATTAGTGAATTTAAAAAAAAATCCAATTTACAGAATGTTTTGAGATTCTATCAGATGAAGCAGCTTTTAGTAGCGAAAGACTTGGTTAATCAGATTTCATTCGTGATCATATACAAGTATAAAAAAAACACAAAAAAAACTCTCCATATTGTAATGTCACCGCATCCTGTTTTAGCATCCAAATTCAACAAGTCTACAAATTGCAAAAAAAACTCAGCATCTGTCCTTTTTCAAACACTGCATTTCAACATTTGTATTCCTTCTTCTTCTTCTTCTTCTTCTTCTTCTAATTATTATTATTAATACTGCTACTTTTGCCACCGTTAATGAGGAAGGTGAGAAAGTATCTCACCTCCTGTGGTGCCTTTTTTTACATTGTGTTTTTTTATATAAATAGAAAAAAAGAAAAATGAATGAAAGTAAAAACTCCCACTGTACACCAGAACTGTTGAACTGTTTGTAAATTTCTCTCTCTCTCTCTCTCATCGTTTCATTTGAAGTGGTGATCATTTTCAACTACACTTTTACATCTGGTACTGCTAGTTTGATGCTGTTTGCTGGTTTTTATAGTATTTTAGGGTAACTCTCCTCACACAGGTGCAGATTTTCTCAGACTTCTTTGCTTTAGGGATGAAATTTCAACTTCCTCTCTGATGCTAATGATGATGCTGATGATGATGATGATGTATTTCTTGCTGTGTCATCGTGACTTGTTTCAGTGATGTCATTCTGTGTATTAACTTCTCTCCTCTTTTCAATTAAAATGAGATGTTATTCCACCTGCTGTTTGGACTGTAAGAAAATAATGTTCATAGATTTGTTTGTGTTGCTTTTCTTTTGGTGTCTGTTTGTTGCTTTCATTGCACAGTGTTTTCACCATTTTCCACATGTACTATTCCATTATTATGGATATGGAGCCCATATCCATATAAATAACATTACCTAACATACACTCATCTGTATTTCACAGTCAAAAGCACACTGAGCTTAAGATCTGTTCTGCAGTCGAACCTTGACCAAGATAGTCACGCGTTGCCATTAGGGCGTAAAAATATGATGATTCAATTGCATTGCGCTAATTTCTATCAGAATCAATTATAATTAAATAATATTTTTCCAAGATAAAAAAATTAAAAAATTAAAGTTTTCTGTCCACTAAACTCAGATTGTATTAATCAAAAAAATCTCTGACAACTTGATTATGATAAAAAAAAAATCACAATTGAATTGGTGGTGTAGATTATGGTGTGATTTAAGATCAACACAAAAATCAACATCAACAAAAAAATAATTTCAGGATTGATTGAATCATTTACAAAATTACAACTACTAAAGAATAATTTTCAAAAGAATCATTATCACATTGTAATTGCATGATGGGTTTAATTGCTTCCCAAAGAATCATAATCAATCTGCATCAGTTTCTTGGTAAAGGTTGAGATTTTATGATTTATCAAATCGTTTCCAAAAAATAATCAAACGTATACATTCCAGCTGAATTTTTGAATCATAATTGAATTGTAGTGTAAATTGTAATTACATGATAAATAATTTTCTAAAGATTTATAATCAAATACGCATCAAATTATTCCTGAAGAGACATATATAAAATTAGGAAATTGTTCTTTCATGAAGCACCATATAAGTTTTGAAATAATCATAATGGAATTTATCGTGCAATCGCGTGATGAGTGATTTTTTTAAAGAACTGCAATCACATCAAATCAAAACCTGCATCAAACAATTTTCAAATTGTAACAATTAAAATTTAATTGTAAAAAAATACAAATTAAATTGTAAAAATTTACATTTTATGATGTATTATTTCCTGAAGAACCACAATTCAATCAAATATTTAAAATGCACAGAATCATTTTCAGTAGAATCCTAATCAAATTGTGGCATGACCTGAAATTTTGTGTTGGGTTGAATTCTTTCCTAATTAGATTGTATCTTGATGAAATTTTAAGATTAACATTGAATAAAAGTTTACTGAGTAGTCGTTAGTAGTTGTTTCCTAAAGAGTCATGACTGAGTCAGAAATGACTCGTTGCGAGGTCAGAGATGTGCACCTCTAATGGTCCTAATGGTGGGACTCGAGGGTCATCGTTCTCTGGCGGTTTGGTAAACAGAGTTATCCCTCTTTCTTTCCCTGTAGAGACGGAAAGTCCCTCAATTAGAAGCTCCTCTGTTCGCTGCTAATGAAGGGTTTGATGTTGCGAGGCTGAACTGGGTTGAATTAATTACTGGCTGCTTGTTCTCCGACAGCTGAACAGAGGCTGCCGGCTTTGGCTGCTTTTAAAAGAGCTTTTAAGCGAACGTAGAGACAGTCGTTCGTTTTATTTATTCTTCTCCTTATTTTGTTTTTGTATGTGGGAGAGATTTAAAAGCTGAAACGGGAATGAAGTCACAGCGGCCAATTGAAAGCTGGCCAGTGCCACCTTACCTGGGTTTAATGCGGTTACTGGAATGTATGGGTATTTTTTTTAACCCTCTAAAGAACAGAAATGGCACAAAAACCGAGAAAGAGAGAGAAAGAGAGGGAGAGAGAGAGAGAGAGGCAGGCGGAGACAAAAGAGAGAGAATAAAAGCAACTTCTATTACTATTCCAATCATGAGTCCGTCACCATTTAGTCCCCTGCTCCCACCCCGGCGGTTGCCACGGAAACACGGACATCCAACTCAGCGGCAAACGTCGAATCAACTCAGCCGTCTGAGAATTAATTAGCCTGAAGGTGACTGGAGACCAGGAACCCCCGCGTTAGCTCTCCCCCCCACACGTCTCTAACGGAGACCTCAGAAAGAATCACTTCTAAAAGCAGGACTTACTAATTTACAGGATACAATCAGCAGACAGTCAGCGACGCCCCGGCCGCTCGAGGTGCTCCTGCTCCGAATTTCAGCTGGTATGATTCAGATTCAGCCATTAAAGTGTAAACGGTGAGGTAGAAGTGCACTGAGACAATCGTGATGATGTAAAGCATTTATGAGACACATGCAATGCAAGAAGAGCTCTGTCGTCTTTACAGGACTCACCCCAGAACACTGACCGTGTGAAAGGAGACGTCCAGCCACTGAACCGAACCTCTCAGAGTGCAAACACTAGACTAGAAGTCCAGTTTTTGGCTTCCTGGACTAAAAACTATGATGAGTATCTCCAAAATAATAACTTTACAGGAGAGAACAAAAACAGTCTTAACTTTTAATGTAAGTCAATGTAGAGAGGTTCTATGTCAGGTGACTTTGGAGCATTTCTATTGGTCCATTCATCATGAAACTCTTACAGGATATAAAGAGCAGCTGTCATGTTCAAACTGGGTAGAAAAATGAAAATCATCAAAAATGTACATGATGTTCTTCAGCCAGAAGATATAAGCTTTACTGATCTAATGTCCAGGCGAGCTCATATAGTTTCAGGAGGACAGCAGATAAAAAACTATGCACTCACATAAGTAAAAAAAAACAACAGGTGTTGCTAAAACTAGTTTTCTAACAACCACTTGGAAGAACTTGTGGACCTACCTACACTGTCCTCCCATCAGATAACCAGCCCCTGGATCTCTGACAGTGAGAAGAGCTTCAAGCTGAGCAAAGGAAATACGGACACATCAACAAAGAAGCTAAACCATGGACCGACCACCCCAGAGGAGAGTGTTAGACCATGTAGTCTGATCCAGGACCTGCTGTTGTATGAATTCCACCCCTGAGCATGACCACATCCACCAGTATCCCGTGTTCTACTCTCTGAGAGGTGTGGTTCAGAGGATCCCGGGTTTCTAGGTGCTTCTCGTCCACCAGCTCTTTTCTATTCGATCCCACTCGCAGGCCATTTAGACGTGACCAGCTGTTTGAAATCAGCTCTTGGTGCTAGCTTTGGTGCTAACGAGAACATTAATGGGGCTCTGCTGGTCTGGATGCTCCCAGGAACATCTCTACTATACCTCAGAGGAGCACAGCCAACCACGCTGCACTACCTTCCACTGTAAGCAGTATGTTACCTGGATGACCTCCTGAACTGGGAGACGTTTATAAGGATAATGTCTGGATGGAGCTTTTAATGGATAGCAGGACGTGTACACTAGTGGCCTTGTGTTAAAGGATGTTGGTTAGTTGGTGGACGTAGTGGGTCAGAGGTTCAGACCCAGCTACTGACTTTCTGACTGAGCTTTTATGAGGTTCTGCTGAAAACCATCATTCAGGTCCTCATGAGCACCAATTACTCCAGAGGGAAGTTCTTCTGAGGATGTTCAGCTGTTGGGTCCTTGCTATTGTAACCAAAGTTGGTCTCCCAATAAGTTTTAGTTGCATTTCCTCCTCTGAGAGACTGTTGCTAAGATTGGGTTGTTTGTGTGTGGTGGTCTTTCTGTGGAACATCTCCCTCTCCTTGGTTGGCTTCCCCAAACCCAATGCTATTACAAGGCGCAGGGTTACCCGAACCTTAGAAATATCCTTGTAGCTACTCTACTAGGAGGGCTGGTTACACTATCCTGTAGCACACACTGTGTATCCCATATAATGTCTGGATGGAGCTTTTAATGGATAGCAGGACATGTACACTGGTGGTCTTGTGTTAAAGGATGTTGGTTAGTTGGTGGACGTAGTGGGTCTGAGGTTGTGTGGATACTAAACACTCACGTACTGAAGATGCTCGACTGCAATGACCACTGGGTCCAGTCTAGTAGGCGATTTCAGACCCAGCTACCAACTTTCTGACTGAGCTTTTGTCAGGTTCTGCTGAAGACCATCATTCAGGTCCTCATGAGCACCGATTACTCCAGTGTTGTTCTACAGGAGCTTGACGCTGCAGATGAGCTGCAGAGTGAACAGCGGCTGCGCTAAAGCGACACAGCATCTGTGGCGAATGAGTACAGGGCAGTAAATGACCTGAGCGATGTGATATACGTCACTGATGGTCATCCTGAGCAGATCCTGATAAAGTGGATGCTGTTATCCACATACTGCTTATAGTGGAAGCGTTCAGCGCCATCTGGTGGACCCAGCCAGCGGAACTAGTAGAGACACTGTTTTCCTCTTCACCTGAAATTACACTCACCATAATAACAACACACCTGGATATGACTGTGGGACTGTTTCTGCTGCTGACCTATAAAAAGGTTCTGAGAAGCTGCTGTTGGGTCGTGCACCTCTTGGTGAGAGATCTGCTGCATCTACAACTGACTCGGAGATGTTCTGTCCAGCCGTCAGACTCTGAGAGGCACATCATCATCAGACTGACCACCGTCTGGGCCCTTCTGACCAAGCTTCTAGGAGATGTTGGGGTCAGTGGTTATGTTAGGGCATGCAAACACAGTGAACAGGCTCCGGACCACCCGTTTCCTGAACCCGTATCGTCTTTAGTGAGGAATCCAGGCTCTGTTTGGGATCCAACGTTGGTTGGGTTCAAGTATGGAGTCTTGTGGTCCTGAACTTTGCTGTGGAGCGACTCACTGACTGACACACCTGCTGGGGAGATGGTCTGAGGAGCATCGCTACAACAGTAGGTCCCCCTATTAGTGATACAAGGGTCACCAGCAGCTCAGCCATGTTTGTGCAGGATGTCTATGTGTTTCCTCTCATGGCAGAACCTCTAGCAGGATGATGTTCCACACACAGCGAGGGTCTCCCAGGAATGTCTTCACCAGATCCCAACACTTCCTTGCCCTGCTTGGTCACCAGGTTTATCACCAGTCCAGCATTTATGGGTCCAGCTGGGTCTCCAGCTTCAGCACCTACGAGTGTTTAGGATCTACAGGTCTAGCTGCAGCATCTGTGGGTGAACGTGCTGCAGGATGTCGTATGGAACCAGTATGTAACTGGATCAGGAACTGGAGCTTTTCAACTGAACAGTTTCCGTTCACTCTAATACTGTATCACACACACACAGCTTCAGTCCAGCAACTTCTTCTTGGTGTGGTATTGGTTTGTCAGTGAGTGTAGACGGTCAGCTAAGACGTGTCTGAAGTTCTTCTTTGGAGATACATGGTTGAGACATATCTATTGGTCCACTCATCATGGAATGATTACTGCATGGTGCTAACATCACAAACCAGCCTAAGAAGTGACCTTCAGCAGGTTCAAGTGAACTGGGGACGTACTGTAGATGATTTTTTGCCAAACTATGTGGTTCAACTGCTGCAAGTAAACCAGATAGGGGTGTGTTTCCCGATAACGATTGATTTTAGTGATTTATGAACAACTCTAAGAACCCCAATTTGCGAGCGTTTCCCGAACGCCTTCTTAGTCTCCAAATTTACGAACTATTTTCAAGTAGCTCTTTGTTGACTCCGCCCCCCGTGTCAGCGCCGAACAGACATCGCGAGTCGAGAACTGAACCACCAATTTACAGAGGTTTCCTCATTATTATGCCACAAATGTATTGTTATGTAAATAATTATAATAAAAAAGAACAACAAATAAAGATTTACATAACTTGCAATTGTTGTATAGCACGTCTATACGATTAACCTTCCTACCACGCAAACGCAAGTAATTTACTACTACGACTGTAACACTGGAAGAATATACATAATTAAAAGTATGTACATTTATATGTGTATATCAACTAATACTGTATTGTACTTTAAACAGTTTAAACTGTTTGTTTACGAGATTACAATGATTCCAACCTTAAAATAATAAAGTAACATGTGCATTAATGCACAGTTTTGAACTCAGGACCTTCAGAGTGGTAGGCAGTTTGCTTCCCACTAATACAAGTGATCACCTGTTTATTCTAGAAGTTTACTGTTTACATAACTAAGCTGTTGGATCTGATATTTGTTGACATTGGATGTAATATACGTGATGCAGTTACGCTTACAAAGTGATTTTAAATTTTCATGAACTCATGTTTGTATAAATGCGTGTAGTGTCCATGCTCAGAACAATGCATTTTTAAAAGGATGATGAGCGCCCTCTTTAGTTTTTGAGACAGAACTGCACGTGAACTTTGAGTTAAGAAGAACTTAGCAAGTTACGAGTGGGCCGGACTACTCTTACATTTACGAAGGACTTTACGTACTATGTTAGTTACGAAGGCTTTCGGGAAACATTCGTAATTTTAAGAATGTTATTTAAATTATGCAAAGTTACGAAGTACTTAGCGTTACGAACGTTTTGGGAAACGCACCCCAGAGGAGTTTGGTCCTGATGCTGTCTTTGTATCCAGGCCCAAAATCTAAAGCCATCTGCACACGGTTACCCTGAGCGACGCCTCCTTACACACGGTCTGTACGGCACATCGTTTCATTACGATGTCTTACTGATGCTGGGGTTACGGTGAGGCTAAAGAAGATAGCAGAAATCACAACCCTGTTATGAGTCCTGGTTCCATAACTCACGCCAATCAGCCGTCTTCATTATACTTACAACATAAACAACAACATAAACAACAACATAAATAACGTTACTTTCCAGTTTTGCCGTCATGTTTTGAGCAGTACGTCATCACCACTTCCTTTAGAACATCAGGAACGTCCAGGTTTAGCAGCGTTCCTGCAGTTCTCAGCCGTTACCAACGAGAGAGCCACAAAGTCTGAAGCATCAAAAGAAAAGACCTCCCTGGGACTAACATGTAGATATACAGTGAAACACAGCCCCCCCACCACCACCACCTTCACCGCTTTCCAACGCAGCTTCTCACCCCGGCGTGTCATTTCACCTCAGATTCATTTTTCTATTTCTGTTCTTCACGTCTCGTCAACTCGCGTAGATCACAGTGACGTTCTCGGAACGCAGCAGCGAAGACTGGGCGGAGCTACGTTTACGTTTTACACCAGTTGCATAAATTTACGCCCTTAAAAATAAAAAAACAATTCCTTAAAAGTTTAATTCTAAGAAACATACTTATTTTTAAAAGTAACTTTTCAAATTCTTCAAAACAAACTTTTACATCCAAAACAAAATATTTGTTTTGCAACTTTGTGTTTTAGAATAGATCTAATGTGTTTACACACTTCTAGCAGATAAAGACTGTTCTTGATGTTTTTTAAGTAAAAAAAAAACATGCAGGAATTTTTTGAAAGTGGTGCAAATACATGAGCAAATTTGAACATAATAAACAAAAACAATTCTTTTGTTTTGGTGAATATTGTGCAGGTTTGTTGGGTTTTGTAAGTAAATTTTTTGTCTGATCAAACCAGCTCAGTGAGAACCTGGCAGGTCATGTACTGGATTCTCATGAAGAAAAAAATTAATTTTACGCAAAATGATTCATACAAAAATTAATAAGAAATCATACAAAGATCTAAAATAATTCATGTGGAAATCAAAAAGAATTTAGCTGAAATATTAAACACAATATAAATACAATATAAACATTTCAATTTGCCTATAAATTATATATATAATATATATCTTATATATATATATATAAGATTTTCATGGAAATCCAGAAAATTACATGTGAATTGAAAAATTTTCTGTACTATTTTTTTTTTTCATGCAACTGGAAAACAAACACAGCTCATGCTCGGTCCAGCTGCTCGACAGGGTCTTTACTCCAGCCACTAACCCTCCGGCCGTGAGAACCGGTGGGAAAACTTACTCTTGTAAATAAATATTTTTAACTCTTTCTGACTTTGTAAAGCGGAACCTTCCAGGGTCTGGTGTGTAGATCGAGATTAGGATACTGTTCTGTAGTTTAGGGGTCAGTTTGGGGTCAGTTTGTCGTTAGGCTCTGATCTGTGTGCTTGCTAAAATATCTCCTTTGGTTCATCACTGAAGTCAATATGAAAAAAAAAATAAAAGAATGAAAAAAAATCTGTTTGACATGAAATGAACGTTCCGAACCTGCAGCCTGCATGCTCTGCTGTTGTCATTGTAACATGATTCTGGTCACATGACTCTGGTGGCAAATCCTTGACTGTTTGTTTTCTTTAGACCACGCAGTGGTCCGGGTTTTATAAGCCTCTGTTTGGAGACAGTCTCAGATCTTTAGTGTCCCAAACACAGTGACCGTGTCAGTTCTGTCATTTCCAACCTGTTCCTCTGTGTCCACTGACGATGTGCTGTCCTTCAAAAACAATAAATTTCATTACAAAAACCATCCCAACCTGTTTACATTCATTTACTCAATCAACTAGGTGTTTCTAATAAAGTGGCCAGTTAGTGGAAGCACAAGGTGCATGTTTCTAATAAAGTGGCCAGTTAGTAACTACAAGGTGGGTGTTTCTAATAAAGTGGCCAGTTACTTAAATCACAAAAGTGGGTGTTGCTAATAAAGTGGCCAGTTAGAGAAAATATATGGTAGGTGTTTCTAATAAAGTGGCCAATAAGTAGAAGTACAAGGTAGGTGTTTCTATTAAAGTGGCCAGTAAGTAGAAGTACAAGGTAGGTGTTTCTAATAAAGTGGCCAGTTAGAGGAAATACAAGGTAGGTGTTTCTAATAAAGTGGCCAGTAAATGGAAGTATAATGACTGATAACACATATAAGTAACTAAAGTTGAGTTACTCCTAATGCAGGCGACTCTACAGTGTTATTTGTGTTATTTTATTGCCCCCTGGTGGCTGAAGAGGGCTATTTCAACAACAACAGTAATAATAATAATAATAATAATAATAATAATAATATGTATTGTTATTAATAAAGGAATACTGATTATTTATTGTTATATTTATAAACATTAATATTATATTTTAAACATCTGTTCATGGTTCATTAATTAATCATCAGTGCTATTGATACTCCAGTGATGGAGGTGATGATTAAATCAGTGTATATTAAATATCACTTCAGGGTGATATAATTAAACAGTGTTACCTGGTCTGCAGTAAACCAGACAAGTTCAGTTGCTCCTCTCCGTGGATGACCTGGTGGGATCTGCTGGAGAAGTACAGTCAGAATCAGACCTGACATGATCTTCCAGAAGAAATCCAGCTTTCAGGACGGCAGATATGTGTTCAGTGTAGGAGACGCTGCCTCAGATCAAACACTTTCCTATGATAACCTGGAAATGAAGAAAGGAATCTCAGGAGGTTTGGGTCTGGGAGTCAATGCACTGAAGGAAAGTCCTGTAGATCAACTCATATAGGTAACAGTTCATCACCATTAATATTACAGTGTCCTGATATTATAATGTCCTGATATTACAGTGTCCTGAAACACAATCACATATTAATATTGTGGTGATTATATTTATATATATTTACATATTATTTGTATGTATATATAAAATGGTGAGGAAACTGTTGTGGTTTCGTTGGTCACTTACTATCCAGATTGTGATTTCTTATTTTTATTAATAAAGTTAATTTACTATGTAATGTTATAGATTTACTATGTGATATATATTTACTATGTAATATTATAGATTTACTATGTGATATTATAGATTTACTATGTGATAAAATCGATTTACTATGTAATATTATATATTTACTAAGTGATATAAATGTACTCTGTGATATTATAGATTTACTATGTGATACCAATTTACTATGTAATATTATAGATTTACTAAGTGATATAAATGTACTCTGTGATATTATAGATTCACTAAGTGATATAAATTTACTATGTAATATTATAGATTTACTAAGTGATATAAATGTACTCTGTGATATTATAGATTCACTAAGTGATATAAATTTACTATGTAATATTGTAGATTTACTAAGTGATATAAATGTACTCTGTGATATTATAGATTTACTAAGTGATATCAATTTACTATGTAATATTATAGATTTACTAAGTGATATAAATGTACTCTGTGATATTATAGATTTACTAAGTGATACCAATTTACTATGTAATATTATAGATTTACTAAGTGATATAAATGTACTCTGTGATATTATAGATTTACTATGTGATATAAATGTACTCTGTGATATTATAGATTTACTAAGTGATATAAATGTACTCTGTGATATTATAGATCTACTAAGTGATATCAGTTTACTATGTAAAATTATAAATTTACTATGTAATATTATATATTTACTATGTAATATTATAGATTTATTAAGTGATATCAATTTACTTTGTAATATTATAGATTTACTATGTAATATTATAGATTTACTAAGTGATATAAATATACTCTGTGATATTATAGATTTACTAAGTGATACCAATTTACTATGTAATATTATAGATTTACTATGTAATATTATATATTTACTATGTAATATTATAGATTTATTAAGTGATATCAATTTACTATGTAATATTATAGATTTACTATGTAATATTATATATTTACTATGTAATATTATAGATTTATTAAGTGATATCAATTTACTATGTAATATTATAGATTTACTAAGTGATATAAATTTACTCTGTAATATTATAGATTTATTAAGTGATATCAATTTACTATGTAATATTATAGATTTACTATGTAATATTATAGATTTACTAAGTGATATAAATATACTCTGTGATATTATAGATTTACTATGTAATATAACAGATTTCAACGGCTGACTGAAAACCTTTATTGAATAATTTTTATGGAAATCACGAAAAGGATATTTGTTGGTATATTAGTAGAAATATTGCTATAATATAAGTTGCATTTGTTTATTATACGAGTCCTTATTTAATCTGATTGTGAACAAGATAAAAAATAAATGTCAATCTTGCTAAAATCACTTTACTGCAGTGGGGGTTGAATAATTTTGAACACGACTATATATATATATATATATATATATATATATATATATATATATATATATATATATCTTTCTCTCTATTTAGCTCTATCTCTCTCATACGCTCTCTCTATCTCCCTATCTTTCTCTCTATCTCTGTATCTATCTCTCATACACTCCTATCGCAATCTCTCTCTCTCAATCTCTATCTCTCTTTTGAATGGAGTGATAGAGTGTGTGTGTGTGAGAGAGAGAGAGAGAGAGAGAGAGAGAGAGAGAGAGAGTGATTGGTGATCTGTACTGGTGACCTGTTATGGTCAGAGTGGGCGGTGCTCAGGCTTTGTGGGTGTGTCTAAAGGAGAGAGTTTGTGAGGAGCAGCAGAGAAACACAGCTGGGCTTTAAGGTACGTACCTTTTCTCTCTCTCTCCTTTTACACGTCTGTTTACATCCGTCTCCCTCCATCCACACCTCTCCCTCACTCTTCCACCTTAAACACTCACTCTATCTGTTCTTCCACCTTAAACACTCACTCTATCTTCCACCTTAAACACTCACTCTATCTGTTCTTCCACCTTAAACACTCACTCTATCTTCCACCTTAAACACTCACTCTATCTGTTCTTCCACCTTAAACACTCACTCTATCTTCCACCTTAAACACTCACTCTATCTGTTCTTCCACCTTAAACACTCACTCTATCTTCCACCTTAAACACTCACTCTATCTGTTCTTCCACCTTAAACACTCACTCTATCTTCCACCTTAAACACTCACTCTATCTGTTCTTCCACCTTAAACACTCACTCTATCTTCCACCTTAAACACTCACTCTGTCTTCAACCTTAAACACTCACTCTATCTTCCACCTTAAACACTTACCCCAAACTTCCACCTTAAACACTCACACTATCTTCTTATATTATACACTCACTTTATCTGTTCTTCCACCTTAAACACTCACTCTATCTGTTCTTCCACCTTAAACACTCACTCTATCTGTTCTTCCACCTTAAACACTTACGCAATCTCCCACCTTAAACACTCACCCCAAACTCAATACTAAGCTCACCCCAAACCTAAACCCAACACTAACCTCATGTCAAATCCTAAACCCAACACTAACCTCATGTCAAATCCTAAACCCAACACTAACATTATCCTAAACCTAACACTAACCTCAACCCAAACCTAAACCCAACACTAACCTCAACCCAAAGCTAAACCCAACACTAATCTCATCTGGGTTTGATGTATGTATGTACTATGTAGGGATATGGAGGTGTTTGGGACTCAGTCTGGGTTTGATGTATGTATGTATGTACTATGTAGGGATATGGAGGTGTTTGGGACTCAGTCTGGGTTTGATGTATGTATGTACTATGTAGGGATATGGAGGTGTTTGGGATTTAGTCTGGGTTTGATGTATGTATGTATGTACTATGTAGGGATATGGAGGTGTTTGAGACTCAGTCTGGGTTTGATGTATGTATGTATGTACTATGTAGGGATATGGAGGTGTTTGGGACTCAGTCTGGGTTTGATGTATGTATGTATGTACTATGTAGGGATGTGGAGGTGTTTGGGACTCAGTCTGGGTTTGATGTATGTATGTATGTACTAAGTAGGGATATGGAGGTGTTTGGGACTCAGTCTGGGTTTGATGTATGTATGTATGTACTATGTAGGGATATGGAGGTGTTTGGGACTCAGTCTGGGTTTGATGTATGTACGTAGTATGTAGGGATATGGAGGTGTTTGGGACTCAGTCTGGGTTTGATGTATGTATGTACTATGTAGGGATATGGAGGTGTTTGGGATTCAGTCTGGGTTTGATGTATGTATGTATGTACTATGTAGGTATATGGAGGTGTTTGGGACTCAGTCTGGGTTTGATGTATGTATGTATGTACTATGTAGGGATATGGAGGTGTTTGGGACTCAGTCTGGGTTTGATGTATGTATGTATGTACTATGTAGGGATATGGAGGTGTTTGGGACTCAGTCTGGGTTTGATGTATGTATGTATGTACTATGTAGGGATATGGAGGTGTTTGGGACTCAGTCTGGGTTTGATGTATGTATGTATGTACTATGTAGGGATATGGAGGTGTTTGGGATTTAGTCTGGGTTTGATGTATGTATGTACTATGTAGGGATATGGAGGTGTTTGGGACTCAGTCTGGGTTTGATGTATGTATGTACTATGTAGGGATATGGAGGTGTTTGGGACTCAGTCTGGGTTTGATGTATGTATGTACTATGTAGGGATATGGGGGTGTTTGGGATTCAGTCTGGGTTTGATGTATGTATGTACTATGTAGGGATGTGGAGGTGTTTGGGACTCAGTCTGGGTTTGATGTATGTATGTATGTACTATGTAGGGATATGGAGGTGTTTGGGACTCAGTCTGGGTTTGATGTATGTATGTATGTACTATGTAGGGATATGGAGGTGTTTGGGACTCAGTCTGGGTTTGATGTATGTATGTATGTACTATGTAGGGATGTGGAGGTGTTTGGGGCTCAGTGTGGGTTTGATGTATGTATGTATGTACTATGTAGGGATGTGGAGGTGTTTGGGACTCAGTCTGGGTTTGATGTATGTATGTACTATGTAGGGATATGGAGGTGTTTGGGACTCAGTCTGGGTTTGATGTATGTATGTACTATGTAGAGATATGGAGGTGTTTGGGACTCGGTCTGGGTAAGATGTATGTATGTATGTACTATGTAGGGATATGGAGGTGTTTGGGACTCAGTCTGGGTTTGATGTATGTATGTACTATGTAGGGATATGGAGGTGTTTGGGACTCAGTCTGGGTTTGATGTATGTATGTATGTACTATGTAGGGATATGGAGGTGTCTGGGACTCAGTCTGGGTTTGATGTATGTATGTATGTACTATGTAGGGATATGGAGGTGTTTGGGACTCAGTCTGGGTTTGATGTATATATGTATGTATGTACTATGTAGGGATATGGAGGTGTTTGGGACTCAGTCTGGGTTTGATGTATGTATGTACTATGTAGGGATATGGAGGCGTTTGGGACTCAGTCTGGGTTTGATGTATGTATGTACTATGTAGGGATATGGAGGTGTTTGGGACTCAGTCTGGGTTTGATGTATGTATGTACTATGTAGGGATATGGCAGTGTTTGGGACTCAGTCTGGGTTTGATGTATGTATGTATGTACTATGTAGGGATGTGGAGGTGTTTGGGACTCAGTCTGGGTTTGATGTATGTATGTATGTACTATGTAGGGATATGGAGGTGTTTGGGACTCAGTCTGGGTTTGATGTATGTATGTACTATGTAGGGATATGGAGGTGTTTGGGACTAAGTCTGGGTTTAATGTATGTATGTATGTACTATGTAGGGATATGGAGGTGTGTGGGACTCAGTCTGGGTTTGATGTATGTATGTATGTACTATGTAGGGATATGGAGGTGTTTGGGACTCAGTCTGGGTTTGATGTATGTATGTACTATGTAGGGATAGGTGGTGTTTGGGAGTCAGTTGGGTTTGATGTATGTATGTATGTACTATGTAGGGATGTGGAGGTGTTTGGGACTCAGTCGGGTTTGATGTATGTATGTATGTACTATGTAGGGATAATGGAGGTGTTTGGGATCAGTCTGGGTTTGATGTATGTATGTATGTACTATGTAGGGATGTGGAGGTGTTTGGGACTCAGTCTGGGTTTGATGTATGTATGTATGTACTATGTAGGGATGTGGAGGTGTTTGGGACTCAGTCTGGGTTTGATGTATGTATGTACTATGTAGGGATATGGAGGTGTTTGGGACTCAGTCTGGGTTTGATGTATGTATGTGTACTATGTAGAGATATGGAGGTGTTTGGGACTCGGTCTGGGTTTGATGTATGTATGTACTATGTAGGGATATGGAGGTGTTTGGGACTCAGTCTGGGTTGATGTATGTATGTATGTACTATGTAGGGATATGGAGGTGTTTGGGACTCAGTCTGGGTTTGATGTATGTATGTATGTACTATGTAGGGATATGGAGGTGTTTGGGACTCAGTCTGGGTTTGATGTATGTATGTATGTACTATGTAGGGATATGGAGGTGTTTGGGACTCAGTCTGGGTTGATGTATGTATGTATGTACTATGTAGGGATATGGAGGTGTTTAGGGACTCAGTCTGGGTTTGATGTATGTATGTACTATGTAGGGATATGGAGGTGTTTGGGACTCAGTCTGGGTTTGATGTATGTATGTACTATGTAGGGATATGGAGGTGTTTGGGACTCAGTCTGGGTTTGATGTATGTATGTACTATGTAGGGATATGGAGGTGTTTGGGACTCAGTCTGGGTTTGATGTATGTATGTACTATGTAGGGATTTGGAGGTGTTTGGGACTCAGTCTGGGTTTGATGTATGTATGTATGTACTATGTAGGGATATGGAGGTGTTTGGGACTCAGTCTGGGTTGATGTTGTATGTATGTACTATGTAGGGATATGGAGGTGTTTGGGGACTCAAGTCTGGGTTTGATGTATGTATGTATGTACTAAGTAGGGATATGGAGGTTTTGGGACTCAGTCTGGGTTTGATGTATGTATGTATGTACTATGTAGGGGTTATGGAGGTGTTTGGGACTCAGTCTGGGTTTGATGGATGTATGTATGTACTATGTAGGGATATGGAGGTGTTTGGGACTCAGTCTGGGTTTGATGTATGTATGTATGTAACTATGTAGGGGATAGTGGAGGTGTTTGGGACTCAGTCTGGG
>CM038726.1:37879972-37892472 GCA_021613375.1 Megaleporinus macrocephalus | reverse complement strand
AAATGTCTGATCAGTGATTTTTTAAATTTCTGGTCTGTGATTTTAAACTTTTGATCAGTGATTTAAAATGTCTGATCAGTGATTTTTTAATTTCTGATCTGTGATTTTAAATTTTTGATCCGTGATTTTTACATTTCTGATCAGTGATTTAAAATGTCTGATCAGTGATTTTTTAATTTCTGGTCTGTGATTTTAAACTTTTGATCAGTGATTTAAAATGTCTGATCAGTGATTTTTTTATTTCTGATCTGTGATTTTAAATTTTTGATCCGTGATTTTTACATTTCTGATCAGTGATTTAAAATGTCTGATCAGTGATTTTTTAATTTCTGATCTGTGATTTTAAATTTTTGATCCGTGATTTTTACATTTCTGATCAGTGATTTAAAATGTCTAATCAGTGATTTTTTAAATTTCTGGTCTGTGATTTTAAACTTTTGATCAGTGATTTAAAATGTCTGATCAGTGATTTTTTAATTTCTGATCTGTGATTTTAAATTTTTGATCCGTGATTTTTACATTTCTGATCAGTGATTTAAAATGTCTGATCAGTGATTTTTTAATTTCTGGTCTGTGATTTTAAACTTTTGATCAGTGATTTTAAATGTCTGATCAGTGATTTTTTTATTTCTGATCTGTGATTTTAAATTTTTGATCCGTGATTTTTACATTTCTGATCAGTGATTTAAAATGTCTGATCAGTGATTTCTTAATTTCTGATCTGTGATTTTAAATTTTTGATCCGTGATTTTTACATTTCTGATCAGTGATTTAAAATGTCTGATCAGTGATTTTTTAAATTTCTGGTCTGTGATTTTAAACTTTTGATCAGTGATTTAAAATGTCTGATCAGTGATTTTTTAATTTCTGATCTGTGATTTTAAATTTTTGATCCGTGATTTTTACATTTCTGATCAGTGATTTAAAATGTCTGATCAGTGATTTTTTAATTTCTGGTCTGTGATTTTAAACTTTTGATCAGTGATTTAAAATGTCTGATCAGTGATTTTTTTATTTCTGATCTGTGATTTTAAATTTTTGATCCGTGATTTTTACATTTCTGATCAGTGATTAAAAATGTCTGATCAGTGATTTTTTAATTTCTGATCTGTGATTTTAAATTTTTGATCCGTGATTTTTACATTTCTGATCAGTGATTTAAAATGTCTAATCAGTGATTTTTTTAATTTCTGGTCTGTGATTTTAAACTTTTGATCAGTGATTTAAAATGTCTGATCAGTGATTTTTTAATTTCTGATCTGTGATTTTAAATGTCTGATCAGTGATTTTTTTATTTCTGATCTGTGATTTTAAATTTTTGATCCGTGATTTTTACATTTCTGATCAGTGATTTAAAATGTCTGATGAGTGATTTTTTAATTTCTGATCTGTGATTTTAAATTTTTGATCCGTGATTTTTACATTTCTGATCAGTGATTTAAAACTTTTGATCAGTGATTTAAAATGTCTGATCAGTGATTTTTAAATTTCTGATCTGTGATTTTAAATTTTTGATCCGTGATTTTTACATTTCTGATCAGTGATTTAAAATGTCTGATTAGTGATTTTTTAAATTTCTGATTGGTGATTTAAAACTTTGATCAGTAATTTTTTAATTTCTGATGGTGATTTAAAACTGATCAGTGATTTTAAATTTCTGATCAGTGATTTATAAATTTCTGATCAGTGATTTTAAATTTCTGATCAGTGATTTTTAAATTTCTGATCAGTGATTTTTAAATGTCTGATCAGTGATTTAGAACTTGTGTTGGTGATTCTGAAGTGTTGCTCTGTGGTATTTAGGTTTTTGTGATTTGAAACTTTTGATCAGTGATTTAAAATGTCTGATCAGTGATTTTTTTATTTCTGATCTGTGATTTTAAATTTTTGATCCGTGATTTTTACATTTCTGATCAGTGATTTAAAATGTCTGATCAGTGATTTTTTAATTTCTGATCTGTGATTTTAAATTTTTGATCCGTGATTTTTACATTTCTGATCAGTGATTTAAAATGTCTAATCAGTGATTTTTTAAATTTCTGGTCTGTGATTTTAAACTTTTGATCAGTGATTTAAAATGTCTGATCAGTGATTTTTTAATTTCTGATCTGTGATTTTAAATTTTTGATCCGTGATTTTTACATTTCTGATCAGTGATTTAAAATGTCTGATCAGTGATTTTTTAATTTCTGGTCTGTGATTTTAAACTTTTGATCAGTGATTTAAAATGTCTGATCAGTGATTTTTTTATTTCTGATCTGTGATTTTAAATTTTTGATCCGTGATTTTTACATTTCTGATCAGTGATTTAAAATGTCTGATCAGTGATTTCTTAATTTCTGATCTGTGATTTTAAATTTTTGATCCGTGATTTTTACATTTCTGATCAGTGATTTAAAATGTCTGATCAGTGATTTTTTAAATTTCTGGTCTGTGATTTTAAACTTTTGATCAGTGATTTAAAATGTCTGATCAGTGATTTTTTAATTTCTGATCTGTGATTTTAAATTTTTGATCCGTGATTTTTACATTTCTGATCAGTGATTTAAAATGTCTGATCAGTGATTTTTTAATTTCTGGTCTGTGATTTTAAACTTTTGATCAGTGATTTAAAATGTCTGATCAGTGATTTTTTTTATTTCTGATCTGTGATTTTAAATTTTTGATCCGTGATTTTTACATTTCTGATCAGTGATTAAAAATGTCTGATCAGTGATTTTTTAATTTCTGATCTGTGATTTTAAATTTTTGATCCGTGATTTTTACATTTCTGATCAGTGATTTAAAATGTCTAATCAGTGATTTTTTTAATTTCTGGTCTGTGATTTTAAACTTTTGATCAGTGATTTAAAATGTCTGATCAGTGATTTTTTAATTTCTGATCTGTGATTTAAAATGTCTGATCAGTGATTTTTTTATTTCTGATCTGTGATTTTAAATTTTTGATCCGTGATTTTTACATTTCTGATCAGTGATTTAAAATGTCTGATGAGTGATTTTTTAATTTCTGATCTGTGATTTTAAATTTTTGATCCGTGATTTTTACATTTCTGATCAGTGATTTAAAACTTTTGATCAGTGATTTAAAATGTCTGATCAGTGATTTTTAAATTTCTGATCTGTGATTTTAAATTTTTGATCCGTGATTTTTACATTTCTGATCAGTGATTTAAAATGTCTGATTAGTGATTTTTTCATTTCTGATTGGTGATTTAAAACTTTGATCAGTAATTTTTTAATTTCTGATGGTGATTTAAAACTGATCAGTGATTTTAAATTTCTGATCAGTGATTTATAAATTTCTGATCAGTGATTTTAAATTTCTGATCAGTGATTTTTAAATTTCTGATCAGTGATTTTTAAATGTCTGATCAGTGATTTAGAACTTGTGTTGGTGATTCTGAAGTGTTGCTCTGTGGTATTTAGGTTTTTGTGATTTGAACTGTAATAAACTTGTGATTAACTTAAGAGTGGAGTTTGAGGTGGTTGCCGTCCTCCTCTCTGTTGCCAGGCGTCTCCTCAAGAGCAGGAGGTGCGTTTGCCGAACGGGCTGGTTAAAGGTCACGCGTACTCGGTGACGGCGGTGCGGAGGGTCCGGCTGGGACAGGGTCTGCTGGCCTTCTTTAAAAACGATACCATCACTCTCATCCGCATGAGGAACCCGTGGGGTAAACATGAGTGGAACGGAGCCTGGAGTGACAGGTGGGTGAGAGAGAGAGAGAGAGAGAGAGAGAGAGAGAGAGAGAGAGAGAGAGAGAGAGAGATAGAGAGAGAGAGAGAGAGGGAGAGAGAGAAGGAGAAAGAGAGAGAGAGAGAGAGAGAGAAGGAGAAAGAGAGAGAAGGAAAAAGAGAGAAAGAAACAGAGAGAAGGAGAAAGAGAGAAAGAGAGAGAGAGATTTGATTTTATTTTATTTAACAGACAGACAGAGTGAGTTCATTCAGTTAAAATCCTGTCTAATGTAAAATTCCTCTATACATGTTCAGCTCCAAGGGCTAGCGAGGATCAGCTCCCCCTCCTCCACAAACTGGATTTCACCAGAGCCTCCTGACCTGACCTGTTTCCAATTTTGCTCCTAGAGGTATAAATCGACAGTTTCGCTTCCCCAACTACAAAATTCAGCAGTTGCCATTTTAAACGCTGCTTCCGACTGTAACCAGCACCAAAGATAAAAACACGAGAATCAAAAACCAGACCAAATTTCAGAAACAGAGAAGGCAGTGCAGTAAAGAGGGGGCCGAGCCTCGAGCACTCTAAAAAACAGTGAAAGACTGTTTCTCTGAGTCACAATAAGCACACGCATCACTGACTTCAGGATTAATCACAGAAACAAAGGAATTCACAGCAATGACACCATGTAACATTCTCCACTGGAGATCACCAGACCTTTTTGTGAGGGGTGGCTTATACAGCAGTCTCCAGACCGGCCTCCTGTCCATCTCCACCCCCAGCCTGTCCCTCCACACCGTGTCCAGACCACCATTCAATGCTGCTTTATTAAGCACCTTTACACAACATCTGTATAAAACCTGTCCGGACACAGTGTGGAGGTCCAAGTCCTGGAGACCAGAAATCTCCAACAACGGACCTGAAACACTGTCCATTAGTGGAGTGAGAGCAGTCTTAGGGAAAGGATCTCCTTCGTCAGGCACCATAGTCCCGTTCCCATAGTCACAAAGCATGGACAGTTCTTCAGGTGAGATTCTGTCCCTCCAAGCCTTAACAATGGCTGCGGTGTGACGAAGGGACCTTTGCCCCAGCACAAATGCCACAGCCTGGACGTCATCCCAATCTGGTCCAGCGAAATCCACCAGGTCCTGCAGTTTCACCAGTCTAGAGGCATGGAGCATCTGGTTAAGACCCAGGATACCATCCCCTGAAACATCCAGACGAGCTCCTTTAATCAAAGGTTCCTCCAGCAGCCAGTGGAGCGAGTCGTTCTGCAGTCTCTGAGCGCTACAACATCCCCACCCTTTAAAAAGTCCACCATAAAAACGAGGTAGTCGCTGAGTGTAATCCATCAAAAACAGAGCAGAGTCCAGACCCAGTCCATCAACAGTGCGTAGAATGTCCAGACCCAGTCCATCAACAGTGCGTAGAATGTCCAGACCCAGTCCATCAACAGTGCGTAGAATGTCCAGACCCAGTCCATCAACAGTGTGTAGAATGGTATTCACCACCTCCCTCCACACCAAGTCCTCAGAGCTCGTCAGGTATGACTGAATAAACTGCAGACGAAAAGCTGCCAGTCTACTTGCAAGGTGCACCAGGCCTTGCCCCCCTTCCTCCCTGGGTAGGAAGAGGACACCTTGCGGGACCCAGTGCAGACGGTCCCCAAAAAAGTCCACTAAAATCGCTTGCAGCCGAGTCAGTAAGCCAGCAGGAGGGTCCACACATGACAACCTACGCCACAGCACTGACGCAACAAGGTTATTGATAACGAGCACTGTCCCCCTGAAAGACATCTGTCCACGTATCCATTTCCATCTCGCTACACGGCCTTTCATATTCTCAACCACCCCGTCCCAATTCCTCTGCTGTGTGCCTTCATCTCCGAGGAACACCCCCAGGTACCTTATCCCCCCTCTTTTCCAAGCCATTTCAGGTGGCAGCAAAGGTAGCCCTCCTGCCCATTGCCCCACTGCCAAAGCCTCGCTCTTACCCCAATGAACCTTAGCCGATGATAACACCCCAAAATCCCGAACAGTGGAAACTAAACTATCAATGTCTGTCTGCACAACACCAACAATCTTGGAGCGAAGCTTGTTTAGCAGTGATTCAATGGCAATTGAATAGAGCATACCAGACATTCCACAGCCCTGCCTTATACCCCGAAGAACCTTAAATGGGGCGCTCAGACCACCATTAATCTTCAGCACAAGAGCACAGAGAAGGAGAAAGAGAGAAAGAGACAGAGAGAAGGAGAAAGAGAGAAAGAGAGAGAGAGAGAGAGACAGAGAGAAGGAGAAAGAGAGAGAGAGAGAGACAGAGAGAAGGAGAAAGAGAGAGAGAGAGAGAGACAGAGAGAGAGAGAGAGACAGAGAGAAGGAGAAAGAGAGAAAGAGAGAGAATGAGAAAGAGACAGAGAGAATGAGAAAGAGAGAGAAAGAGAGAGAGACAGAGAGAATGAGAAAGAGAGAGAAAGAGAGAGAGACAGAGAGAAGGAGAGAGAGAGAATGAGAAAGAGAGAAAGAGAGAGAGACAGAGAAAAGGAGAGAGAGAGAGAATGAGAAAGAGAGAGAGAGAGAAGGAGAAAGACAGAAAGAGAGACAGAGAGAAGGAGAGAGAGAGAGAATGAGAAAGAGAGAGAGAGAGAGAGAGAGAGAGAGAATGAGAAAGAGAGAGAGAGAGAATGAGAAAGAGAGAGAGAGACAGAGAGAATGAGAAAGAGAGAGAAAGAGAGAGAGAGAGAGAGAGAGAGAGAGAGAATGAGAAAGAGAGAGAGAGAGAGAGAGAGAGAGAGAGAGAGAGAGAGAGAATGAGAAAGAGAGAGAGAATGAGAAAGAGAGAGAGAGACAGAGAGAATGAGAAAGAGAGAATGAGAAAGAGAGAGAGAGAGATTAAAATAATTGTATGGTTAGAGTTGATGAAACAGACTTGTGCTAATAATTAAGGAGGAAGATCTGACATTCTCACTCCACCTCCCCAATCTCCTTCTCTTCTCTCCTCTTCTCAACTCTTCTTCTCCTCTCTTCTCTCCCTTTCTTTTCACCTCCCCAATCTCCTTCTCTTCTCTCCTCTTCTCAACTCTTCTTCTCCTCTCTTCTCTCCCTTTCTTTTCACCTCCCCAATCTCCTTCTCTTCTCCCCTCTTCTCAACTCTTCTTCTCCTCTCTTCTCTCCCTTTCTTTTCACCTCCCCAATCTCCTTCTCTTCTCCCCTCTTCTCAACTCTCCTCCTCTCTTCTCTCCCTTTATTTTCACCTCCCCAATCTTCTTTTTACTTATCTTTTTTAACCCTTCTTTTCTTGTACGCTTTCCTCTTCTTTTTTCTCATCACTCCACTTCACTTTTTCTCCCTAATCTTCTCCTTTTTTCTTCTCTTCACCCCCCCAATCTTCTCTTCACCTCCCTAATCTTCTCTTCACCCCCCTAATCTTTTCTACTCTTCACCTCCCTAATCTTCTCTTCTCTTCACCTCCCTAATCTTCTCTTCACCTCCTAAATCTTCATTCTTCTCTTCTCTTTTCTTCTCTTCACCTCCCTAATCTTCATTCTTCTCTTCTTTTCACCTCCCTAATCTTTCATTCTCTTCTCTTTTCTTTTCATCACCTCCCCAATCTTCTCTTCTCTTCTCTTCCCTTTTCTTCCCTTTACCTCCCTAATATTCTCTTCTCTTCACCTCCCTAATCGTTCTTCTCTTCACCTCCCTAATCTTCTCTTCCCTTTTCTTCCCTTTACCTCCCTAATCTTCTTTCTTCTCTTCTCTTCTCTTCTCTTCTCTTCTCTTCTCTTCTCTTCTCTTCTCTTCTCTTCTCTTCTCTTCTCTTCACCTCCCTAATCTTCTCTCTTCTCTTCTCTTCTCTTCTCTTCCCTTCTCTTCTCTTCTCTTCTCTTCACCTCCCTAATCTTCTTTCTTCTCTTCTCTTCTCTTCTCTTCTCTTCTCTTCTCTTCTCTTCACCTCCCTAATCTTCTTTCTTCTCTTCTCTTCTCTTCTCTTCTCTTCTCTTCTCTTCTCTTCTCTTCCCTTTACCTCCCTAATCTTCTTTCTTCTCTACTCTTCTTATCTCTTTACCTCCCTAATCTTCTTTCTTCTCTTCTCTTCTCTTCTCTTCTCTTCACCTCCCTAATCTTCTTTCTTCTCTTCTCTTCTCTTCTCTTCTCTTCTCTTCTCTTCTCTTCTCTTCCCTTTACCTCCCTAATCTTCTTTCTTCTCTACTCTTCTTATCTCTTCACCTCCCTAATCTTCTTTCTTTTGTTCTCTCTGTAGTTCAGAGGAATGGCAGAAGGTGGGCTCCTCAGAGAGGAGTAAGATGGGGGTGACAGTGGAGGATGATGGGGAGTTCTGGTGAGTTAAGTCTTTAGGCTGTAAGGCTGTGTTTGGATTAAACAGTAACTGAGCTTCTCCCTCGGTGTGAACGGCTCTGTGTCCAGGATGCAGTTTGACGACTGGTGTCAGAAGTTTACGGGCGCTGACGTGTGTCGTCTGATGAACACGTCTGTGCTGAGTGTGCAGAAGTCGTGGAGTGAGGTGGTGTATTTCAGCAGCTGGACCAAACACCAGGAACCGCTGAAGAACCGGTGTGGTGGCTGCATGAACCACAGACAGACCTTCTTACAGAACCCTCAGGTAACACGGCTCCGCTTCACTATCCTCAGTTCTGCTGGTTTTCTAACATTCATGGCTGGAACCGAAGGCCGAGCTCTGATAGCCACTGTTCTCCACTCCATACAGTATATGTGTGTTTCCTCAGTACGTCCTAGATCTTCAGGACGAAGATGAGCTGTTGGTGTGTCTTCAGCAGAAGGACACCAAGATCCACAGACCGCATGGTCAGGGAGAAAACCTCATCATCGGATTTGCCATATTTAAGGTATATACAGTCCCAGCAGTCGAGCCCCTGCAGACACGACTATACGGTCTCCCAGTGTCTGTGTGGAGTGTGTATGGTCTCCCAGTGTCTGTGTGGAGTCTGTATGGTCTCCCAGTGTCTGTGTGGAGTGTGTATGGTCTCTCAGTGTCTGTGTGGAGTGTGTATGGTCTCTCAGTGTCTGTGTGGAGTTTGTATGGTCTCTCAGTGTCTGTGTGGAGTGTGTACGGTCTCCCAGTGTCTGTGTGGAGTGTGTACGGTCTCCCAGTGTCTGTGTGGAGTTTGTATGGTCTCTCAGTGTCTGTGTGGAGTGTGTACGGTCTCCCAGTGTCTGTGTGGAGTGTGTACGGTCTCCCAGTGTCTGTGTGGAGTGTGTATGGTCTCTCAGTGTCTGTGTGGAGTGTGTATGGTCTCCCAGTGTCTGTGTAGAGATTGTATGGTCTCCCAGTGTCTGTGTGAAGTTTGTATGGTCTCCCAGTGTCTGTGTGGAGTGTGTATGGTCTCCCAGTGTCTGTGTGGAGTGTGTATGGTCTCCCAGTGTCTGTGTGGAGTGTGTATGGTCTCCCAGTGTCTGTGTGGAGTGTGTATGGTCTCTCAGTGTCTGTGTGGAGTGTGTACGATCTCTCAGTGTCTGTGTGGAGTGTGTATGGTCTCCCAGTGTCTGTGTGGAGTGTGTATGGTCTGCCAGTGTCTGTGTGGAGTGTGTATGGTCTCCCAGTGTCTGTGTGGAGTGTGTATGGTCTCTCAGTGTCTGTGTGGAGTGTGTATGGTCTCCCAGTGTCTGTGTGGAGTCTGTATGGTCTCCCAGTGTCTGTGTGGAGTGTGTATGGTCTCCCAGTGTCTGTGTGGAGTGTGTACGGTCTCCCAGTGTCTGTGTGGAGTTTGTATGGTCTCTCAGTATCTGTGTGGAGTCTGTATGGTCTCTCAGTGTCTGTGTGGAGTGTGTATGGTCTCCCAGTGTCTGTGTGGAGTGTGTATGGTCTGCCAGTGTCTGTGTGGAGTGTGTATGGTCTCCCAGTGTCTGTGTGGAGTGTGTATGGTCTCTCAGTGTCTGTGTGGAGTGTGTATGGTCTCCCAGTGTCTGTGTGGAGTCTGTATGGTCTCTCAGTGTCTGTGTGGAGTGTGTATGGTCTCCCAGTGTCTGTGTGGAGTGTGTATGGTCTCCCAGTGTCTGTGTGGAGTGTGTACGGTCTCCCAGTGCCTGTGTGGAGTGTGTATGATCTCCCAGTGTCTGTGTGGAGTGTGTATGGTCTCCCAGTGTCTGTGTGGAGTGTGTATGGTCTCCCAGTGTCTGTGTGGAGTGTGTATGGTCTCCCAGTGTCTGTGTGGAGTCTGTATGATCTCCCAGTGTCTGTGTGGAGTGTGTATGGTCTCCCAGTGTCTGTGTGGAGTGTGTATGGTCTCCCAGTGTCTGTGTGGAGTGTGTATGGTCTCCCAGTGTCTGTGTGGAGTCTGTATGATCTCCCAGTGGGAATAGATTAGATCTGGGATGATCTGTGGCGTCCAGTCAGCTGAGGTTCAGGCTGCGGCTGATGCAGTAAATTTCAGAGAGATGGTGTTTTTATCCGAGCTGAGAGAATAAAGTGGTAATTAAACATACCAGCGGGATCAGATCAGAGGATCAGTCTCTACACTCGTAACAGGTCTGATCTAGATCTGTATATCTGTCTGTCTCTGGAGCTCACCACTCGTTCATTACTGCTTATTTCATCTTTGGCTGTTTTTGTTTGTGGACCCGAAGGGACGTACGGACCATGACATTTAACAGCCAGCCAAGAAAAGCCAGACAGTCAGACTGAGCTCAAATACTTTAAACCACACTGGCTTTAATCAGACGACTAATAAAATATCTGCTATTGATTAAATATGAGACGAATGTTTCAGCAGTGCTGCAGATTTACAGTCTAGTTACTCTTTCATTATTATAACACACACACTTTCTCCACGTACAACCAAATACACTGCAGCAACATCAACCAGTATCCACTATGAATTATTCAATATACACTATGGATTATTCAGTATCTACTATGAATTATTCAATATCCACTATGAATTATTCAATATCCACTATGGATTATTCAATATCCACTATGAATTATCCAGTATGCTCAATGAATTATTCAATATCCACTCTGGATTATTCAGTATCTACTATGAATTATTCAATATCCACTATGGATTATTCAATATCCACTATGGATTATTCAATATCCACTATAAACTATCCAATATCCACTATGAATTATCCAGTATCCACTATGAATTATTCAGTGTCTACTATGAATTATTCAATATGCACTATGAATTACCCAGTATCCACTATGAATTATCAAGTATCCACTATGGATTATTCAATATCCACTATAAACTATCCAGTATCCACTATGAATTATCCAGTATCCACTATGAATTATCCAGTATCCACTATGAACTACCCAGAATCCACTATAAATTATTCACTATCTACTATGAATTATTCAATATCCACTATGAATTAACCAGTATCCACTATGAATTATCCAGTATCCATTATGAATTAATTAATATCCACTATGAATTACCCAGTATCCACTATAAACTATTCCGGAATCCACTATGAATTACCCAGTATCCACTATGAATTATCCAGTATCCACTATGAATTATTCAATATCCACTATGAATTATTCAATATCCACTATAAACTATCCAGTATCCACTATGAATTATCCAGTATCCAATATGAATCATTAAATATCCACAATAAATTATAGAGTCTCCACTATGAATTTTCCAGTATCCATTATAAACTACCCACAATCCACTATGAATTATTCAGTATCTACTATGAATTATTCAATATCCACTATGAATTAACCAGTATCCACTATGAATTATCCAGTATCCATTATGAATTATCCAGTATCCACTATGAATTATTCAATATCCACTATGAATTATTCAATATCCACTATAAACTATCCAGTATCCACTATGAATTGTCCAGTATCCACTATGAATTATCCAGTATCCAATATGAATCATTAAATATCCACAATAAATTATAGAGTATCCACTACGAATTTTCCAGTATCCACTATAAACTACCCAGAATCCACTATGAATTATTCAGTATCTACTATGAATTATTCAATATCCACTATGAATTAACCAATATCCACTATGAATTATCCAGTATCTACTATGAATTATTCAATATCCACTATGAATTACCCAGTATCCACTATGAATTATCCAGTATCCACTATGAATTATTCAATATCCACTATGGATGATTCAGTATCTACTATGAATTATTCAATATCCACTATGAATTACCCAGTATCCACTATGAATTATTCAGTATCTACTATGAATTATTCAATATCCACTATGGATTATTCAATATCCACTATAAACTTTCCAGTATCTACTATGAATTATCCAGTATCCACTATGAATTATTCAATATCCACAATAAATTATCCAGTATCCAATATGAAGTATCCAGTATCCACTATAAACTACCCAGAATCCACTATGAATTATTCAGTATCTACTATAAATTATTCAATATCCACTATAAATTAACCAGTATCCACTATGAATTATTCAGTATCCACTATGAATTATTCAATATCCCCTATGAATTACCCAGTATCCACTATGAATTATCCAGTATCCACTATGAATTATTCAATATCCACTATGAATTATCCAGTATCCACTATGAATTATCCAGTATCCACTATCAATTTTTCAGTATCTACTACGAATTATTCAGTATCCACTATGAATTATTTTGTATCTACTATGAATTATTCAGTGTCCACTATAAACTATCCAGTATCCACTATGAATTGTCCAGTATCCACTATAAACTATCCAGTATCCACTATGAATTGTCCAGTATCCACTATGAATTATCCAGTATCCAATATGAATCATTAAATATCCACAATAAATTATAGAGTATCCACTACGAATTTT
>CM038726.1:37839972-37874972 GCA_021613375.1 Megaleporinus macrocephalus | reverse complement strand
ATAGATACACAACACAGTCTACAGAGATACACAACTCTCACTATAGATACACAACACAGTCTACAGAGATACACAACACTCACTATAGATACACAACACAGTCTACAGAGATACACAACACTCACTATAGATACACAACACAGTCTACAGAGATACACAACTCTCACTATAGATACACAACACAGTCTACAGAGATACACAACACAGTCTACAGAGATACACAACACTCACTATAGATACACAACACAGTCTACAGAGATACACAACTCGCACTATAGATACACAACACAGTCTACAGAGATACACAACACTCACTATAGATACACAACACAGTCTACAGAGATACACAACACTCACTATAGATACACAACACAGTCTACAGAGATACACAACACTCACTATAGATACACAACACAGTCTACAGAGATACACAACTCTCACTATAGATACACAACACAGTCTACAGAGATACACAACACTCACTATAGATACACAACACAGTCTACAGATATACACAACACTCACTATAGATACACAACACAGTCTACAAGGATACACAACACTCACTATAGATACACAACACAGTCTACAGAGATACACAACACTCACTATAGATACACAACACAGTCTACAGAGATACACAACTCTCACTATAGATACACAACACAGTCTACAGAGATACACAACACTCACTATAGATACACAACACAGTCTACAGAGATACACAACACTCACTATAGATACACAACACAGTCTACAGAGATACACAACTCTCACTATAGATACACAACACAGTCTACAGAGATACACAACACAGTCTACAGAGATACACAACACTCACTATAGATACACAACACAGTCTACAGAGATACACAACACTCACTATAGATACACAACACAGTCTACAGAGATACACAACACTCACTATAGATACACAACACAGTCTACAGAGATACACAACACAGTCTACAGAGATACACAACACTCACTATAGATACACAACACAGTCTACAGAGATACACAACACTCACTATAGATACACAACACAGTCTACAGAGATACACAACACTCACTATAGATACACAACACAGTCTACAGAGATACACAACTCTCACTATAGATACACAACACAGTCTACAGAGATACACAACACTCACTATAGATACACAACACAGTCTACAGAGATACACAACACTCACTATAGATACACAACACAGTCTACAGAGATACACAACAGTCTACAGAGATACACAACACAGTCTACAGAGATACACAGAGATACACTATAGATACACAACACTCACTATAGATACACAACACTCTCTATAGATACACAACACTCACTATAGATACACAACACTCACTATAGATACACCACACTCACTATAGATATACAACACTCACTATAGATACACAACACTCACTATAGATACACCACACAATCTACAGAGATACACAACACAGTCTACAGAGATACACAACACTCACTATAGATACATCACACTCACTATAGATACATAACACTCACTATAGATACACAACACTCACTATAGATACACCACACTCACTACAGATACACAACACTCACTATAGATACACAACACTCACTATAGATACACAACACTCACTATAGATACACCACACTCACTATAGATACACAACACTCACTATAGATACACAACACTCACTATAGATACACCACACTCACTATAGATACACAACACTCACTATAGATACACCACACTCTCTATAGATACACCACACTCACTATAGATACACAACACTCACTATAGATACACAACACAATCTACAGAGATACACAACACTCACTATAGATACACAACACTCACTATAGATACACAACACTCACTATAGATACACCACACTCACTATAGACACACCACACTCACTACAGATACACCACATTCACTATATATACACAACACAATCTACAGAGATACACAACACTCACTATAGATACACAACACTCACTACAGATACACCACACTCACTATAGATACACCACACTCACTATAGATACACAACACTCACTATAGATACACAACACAATCTACAGAGATACACCACACTCACTATAGATACACAACACTCACTATAGATACACCACACTCACTATAGTACACACACTCACTACAGATACACCACACTCACTATATATACACAACACACATCTACAGAGATACACAACACTCACTATAGATACACAACAATCCCTATAGATACACCACACTCACTATAGATACACCACCCTCACTATAGATACACCACCCTCACTATAGATACACCACCCTCACTATAGATACACAACACTCACTATAGATACACCACACTCACTATAGATACACCACCCTCACTATAGATACACCACACTCACTATAGATACACCACACTCACTATAGATACACCACCCTCACTACAGATACACAACACTCACTATAGATACACAACACTCACTATAGATACACAACACTCACTATAGATACACCGCACTCACTATAGATACACCACACTCACTATAGATACACAACACTCACTACAGATACACAACACTCACTATAGATACACAACACTCACTATAGATACACCGCACTCACTATAGATACACAACACTCACTATAGATACACAACACTCACTATAGATACACCACACTCACTACAGATACACAACACTCACTATAGATACACAACACTCACTATAGATACACAACACAATCTACAGAGATACACAACACTCACTATAGATACACAACACTCACTATAGATACACAACACTCACTATAGATACACAACACTCACTATAGATACACCACACTCACTATAGATACACCACACTCACTACAGATACACCACATTCACTATATATACACAACACAATCTACAGAGATACACAACACTCACTATAGATACACAACACTCACTATAGATACACCACACAATCTACAGAGATACACAACACTCACTATAGATACACAACACTCACTATAGATACACCACACTCACTATAGATACACCACACTCACTACAGATACACCACACTCACTATATATACACAACACAATCTACAGAGATACACAACACTCACTATAGATACACAACAATCCCTATAGATACACAACATTCACTATAGATACACCACACTCACTATAGATACACCACACTCACTATAGATACACAACACTCACTATAGATACACCACACTCACTATAGATACACCACACTCACTATAGATACACCACACTCACCCCTCCTCTCTTTCCCAGAGAGCTGGATTTGGATAAGCCGCGTGTTCACTGCTGGAGCTCACTGGTGGGTTACCCTCAGGTGGTCACTCAGATTTTTGTGCACAGAGCAGAGGGGCTGGAACACCAGGACAGTAACGGAGGTGAGTCCACCTAAACCGCCACCAGGGGGCACCGTGGAACCACTTCATACAAAACTTCCTGAGTCTTTAGGAATACTCACAGGGAGCGCTGATTGCAGGTGCCGATCCCTACGTGACCATCTCCTGCGAGGGCCATACAGTCCAGTCCCGCATTCAGAAAGACACCCAGGAACCCCTGTTCGACATCAGAGCCATCTTCTACAGGAAGAAACCAAACAAACCAATCACCATCCAGGAAAGACACCTCACTGACCATATACACTCACAGTACCTACATTTAGAGTTATACACTCAACCTAACGAGAAACTCTAACTCAGTTTATATACAATACCTACATTTAGAGTTATACATTCAACCTAATGAGAAACTGTAACTCAGTTTATATACAATACCTACATTTAGAGTTATACATTCAACCTAACGAGAAACTGTAACTCAGTTTATATCATAATACCTACATTTAGAGTTATACATTCAACCTGACGAGAAACTGTAACTCAGTTTATATACAATAACTACATTTACAGTTATACATTCAACCTAATGAGAAAATGTAACTCAGTTTATATACAATACCTACATTTAGAGTTATACATTCAACCTAATGAGAAACTGTAACTCAGTTTATATACAATACCTACATTTAGAGTTATACATTCAACCTAATGAGAAACTGTAACTCAGTTTATATACAATACCTACATTTAGAGTTATACACTCAACCTAATAAGAAACTGTAACTCAGTTTATATACAATACCTACATTTAGAGTTATACATTCAACCTAATGAGAAACTGTAACTCAGTTTATATACAATACCTACATTTAGAGTTATACATTCAACCTAATGAGAAACTGTAACTCAGTTTATATACAATCCCTACATTTAGAGTTATACATTCAACCTAATGAGAAACTGTAGCTCAGTTTATATACAATACCTACCTTTAGAGTTATACATTCAACCTAATGAGAAAATGTAACTCAGTTTATATACAATACCTACATTTAGAGTTATACATTCAAACTAATGAGAAACTGTAACTCAGTTTATATACAATACCTACATTTAGAGTTATACATTCAACCTAATGAGAAACTGTAACTCAGTTTATATACAATACCTACATTTAGAGTTATACACTCAACCTAATGAGAAACTGTAACTCAGTGTATATACAATATCTACATTTACAGTTATACATTCAACCTAGTGAGAAAATGTAACTCAGTTTATATATAATACCTACATTTAGAGTTATACATTCAACTTAATGAGAAACTGTAACTCAGTTTATATACAATACCTACATTTAGAGTTATACATTCAAACTAATGAGAAACTGTAACTCAGTTTATATACAATACCTACATGTAGAGTTATACATTCAACCTAATGAGAATCTGTAACTCAGTTTATATACAATACCTACATTTAGAGTTATACATTCAACCTAATGAGAAACTGTAACTCAGCTTATATACAATACCTACATTTAGAGTTATACATTCAACCTAGTGAGAAACTAACTCAGTTTATATCACAATACCTACATTTAGAGTTATACATTCAACCTAATGAGAAACTGAACTCAGTTTATATACAATACCTACATTTAGAGTTATACATTCAACCTAATGAGAAACTAACTCAGTTTATATCACAATACCTACATTTAGAGTTATACATTCAACTTAATGAGAAACTGTAACTCAGTTTATATACAATACCTACATTTAACGTTATACATTCAACCTAATGAGAAACTGTAACTCAGTTTATATCACAATACCTACATTTAGAGTTATACACTCAACATAATGAGAAACTGTAACTCGGTTTATATACAATACCTACATTTAGACTTATACACTAAACCTAATGAGAAACTGTAACTCAGTTTATATACAATACCTACATTTAGAGTATACATTCAACTTAATGAGAAACTGTAACTCAGTTTATATACAATACCTACATTTAGTTATATATTCAACTTAATGGGAAGCTGTAACTCAGTTTATATATAATACCTACATTTAGAGTTATACATTCAACCTAATGAGAAACTGTAACTCAGTTTATATACAATACCTACATTTAGAGTTATACACTCAACCTAATGAGAAACTGTAACTCAGTGTATATACAATATCTACATTTACAGTTATACATTCAACCTAGTGAGAAAATGTAACTCAGTTTATATACAATACCTACATTTAAGGTTATACATTCAACTTAATGAGAAACTGTAACTCAGTTTATATACAATACCTACATTTAGAGTTAAACATTCAAACTAATGAGAAACTGTAACTCAGTTTATATACAATACCTACATTTAGAGTTATACATTCAACCTAACGAGAAACTGTAACTCAGTTTATATCATAATACCTACATTTAGAGTTATACATTCAACCTGACGAGAAACTGTAACTCAGCTTATATACAATACCTACATTTAGAGTTATACATTCAACCTAGTGAGAAACTAACTCAGTTTATATCACAATACCTACATTTAGAGTTATACATTCAACCTAATGAGAAACTGAACTCAGTTTATATACAATACCTACATTTAGAGTTATACATTCAACCTAATGAGAAACTAACTCAGTTTATATCACAATACCTACATTTAGAGTTATATATTCAACTTAATGAGAAACTGTAACTCAGTTTATATACAATACCTACATTTAACGTTATACATTCAACCTAATGAGAAACTGTAACTCAGTTTATATCACAATACCTACATTTAGAGTTATACACTCAACATAATGAGAAACTGTAACTCGGTTTATATACAATACCTACATTTAGACTTATACACTAAACCTAATGAGAAACTGTAACTCAGTTTATATACAATACCTACATTTAGAGTATACATTCAACTTAATGAGAAACTGTAACTCAGTTTATATACAATACCTACATTTAGTTATACATTCAACCTAATGAGAAACTGTAACTCAGTTTATATACAATACCTACATTTAGAGTTATACATTCAACCTAATGAGAAACTGTAACTCAGTTTATATACAATACCTACATTTAGAGTTATACACTCAACCTAATAAGAAACTGTAACTCAGTTTATATACAATACCTGCATTTAGAGTTATACATTCAACCTAATGAGAAACTGTAGCTCAGTTTATATACAATACCTACATTTAGAGTTATACATTCAACCTAATGAGAAACTGTAGCTCAGTTTATATACAATACCTACCTTTAGAGTTATACATTCAACCTAATGAGAAAATGTAACTCAGTTTATATACAATACCTACATTTAGAGTTATACATTCAAACTAATGAGAAACTGTAACTCAGTTTATATACAATACCTACATTTAGAGTTATACATTCAACCTAATGAGAAACTGTAACTCAGTTTATATACAATACCTACATTTAGAGTTATACACTCAACATAATGAGAAACTGTAACTCGGTTTATATACAATACCTACATTTAGACTTATACACTAAACCTAATGAGAAACTGTAACTCAGTTTATATACAATACCTACATTTAGAGTATACATTCAACTTAATGAGAAACTGTAACTCAGTTTATATACAATACCTACATTTAGTTATACATTCAACCTAATGAGAAACTGTAACTCAGTTTATATACAATACCTACATTTAGAGTTATACATTCAACCTAATGAGAAACTGTAACTCAGTTTATATACAATACCTACATTTAGAGTTATACACTCAACCTAATAAGAAACTGTAACTCAGTTTATATACAATACCTGCATTTAGAGTTATACATTCAACCTAATGAGAAACTGTAGCTCAGTTTATATACAATACCTACATTTAGAGTTATACATTCAACCTAATGAGAAACTGTAGCTCAGTTTATATACAATACCTACCTTTAGAGTTATACATTCAACCTAATGAGAAAATGTAACTCAGTTTATATACAATACCTACATTTAGAGTTATACATTCAAACTAATGAGAAACTGTAACTCAGTTTATATACAATACCTACATTTAGAGTTATACATTCAACCTAATGAGAAACTGTAACTCAGTTTATATACAATACCTACATTTAGAGTTATACACTCAACCTAATGAGAAACTGTAACTCAGTGTATATACAATATCTACATTTACAGTTATACATTCAACCTAGTGAGAAAATGTAACTCAGTTTATATACAATACCTACATTTAGAGTTATACATTCAATTTAATGAGAAACTGTAACTCAGTTTATATACAATACCTACATTTAGAGTTATGCATTCAAACTAATGAGAAACTGTAACTCAGTTTATATACAATACCTACATGTAGAGTTATACATTTAACCTAATGAGAAACTGTAACTCAGTTTATATACAATACCTACATTTAGAGTATACATTCAACTTAATGAGAAACTGTAACTCAGTTTATATACAATACCTACATTTAGTTATACATTCAACCTAATGAGAAACTGTAACTCAGTTTATATACAATACCTACATTTAGAGTTATACATTCAACCTAATGAGAAACTGTAACTCAGTTTATATACAATACCTACATTTAGAGTTATACACTCAACCTAATAAGAAACTGTAACTCAGTTTATATACAATACCTGCATTTAGAGTTATACATTCAACCTAATGAGAAACTGTAGCTCAGTTTATATACAATACCTACATTTAGAGTTATACATTCAACCTAATGAGAAACTGTAGCTCAGTTTATATACAATACCTACCTTTAGAGTTATACATTCAACCTAATGAGAAAATGTAACTCAGTTTATATACAATACCTACATTTAGAGTTATACATTCAAACTAATGAGAAACTGTAACTCAGTTTATATACAATACCTACATTTAGAGTTATACATTCAACCTAATGAGAAACTGTAACTCAGTTTATATACAATACCTACATTTAGAGTTATACACTCAACCTAATGAGAAACTGTAACTCAGTGTATATACAATATCTACATTTACAGTTATACATTCAACCTAGTGAGAAAATGTAACTCAGTTTATATACAATACCTACATTTAGAGTTATACATTCAATTTAATGAGAAACTGTAACTCAGTTTATATACAATACCTACATTTAGAGTTATGCATTCAAACTAATGAGAAACTGTAACTCAGTTTATATACAATACCTACATGTAGAGTTATACATTTAACCTAATGAGAATCTGTAACTCAGTTTATATACAATACCTACATTTAGAGTTATACATTCAACCTAATGAGAAACTGTAACTCAGCTTATATACAATACCTACATTTAGAGTTATACATTCAACCTAGTGAGAAACTAACTCAGTTTATATCACAATACCTACATTTAGAGTTATACATTCAACCTAATGAGAAACTGAACTCAGTTTATATACAATACCTACATTTAGAGTTATACATTCAACCTAATGAGAAACTAACTCAGTTTATATCACAATACCTACATTTAGAGTTATACATTCAACTTAATGAGAAACTGTAACTCAGTTTATATACAATACCTACATTTAACGTTATACATTCAACCTAATGAGAAACTGTAACTCAGTTTATATCACAATACCTACATTTAGAGTTATACACTCAACATAATGAGAAACTGTAACTCGGTTTATATACAATACCTACATTTAGACTTATACACTAAACCTAATGAGAAACTGTAACTCAGTTTATATACAATACCTACATTTAGAGTTATACATTCAACCTAATGAGAAACTGTAACTCAGTTTATATACAATACCTACATTTAGAGTATACATTCAACTTAATGAGAAACTGTAACTCAGTTTATATACAATACCTACATTTAGAGTTATACATTCAACATAATGAGAAGTTGTAACTCAGTTTATATACAATACCTACATTTAGAGTTGTACATTCAACCATATGAGAAACTGTAACTCAGTTTATATACAATACCTACATTTAGAGGTATACATTCCACCTATTGAGAAACCATAAGTCAGTTTATATACAATACCTACATTTAGAGTTATACATTCAACCTAATGAGAAACTGTAACTCAGTTTATATACAATACCTACATTTAGAGTATACATTCAACTTAATGAGAAACTGTAACTCAGTTTATATACAATACTTACATTTAGTTATACATTCAACCTAATGAGAAACTGTAACTCAGTTTATATATAATACCTACATTTAGAGTTATACATTCAACCTAATGAGAAACTGTAACTCAGTTTATATACAATACCTACATTTAGAGTTATACATTCAACCTAATAAAATGGCCAGTTATAGAAACACAAGGTGGGTGTTTCTAATGAAGTGGCCAGTTAATGAAAGTACAAGGTGGGTGTTTCTAATAAAGTGGCCAGTTAGTGGAAGTACAAGGTGGGTGTTTCTAATAAAGTGGCCAGTTAGTGGAAGCACAAGGTGGGTGTTTTCAATAAAGTGGCCAGTTAGTGGAAGTACAAGGTGGGTGTTTCTAATAAAGTGGCCAGTTAGTGGAAGCACAAGGTGGGTGTTTTCAATAAAGTGGCCAGTTAGTGGAAGCACAAGGTTGATGTTTCTAATAAAGTGGCCTGTTAGTGGAAGTACAAGGTGGGTGTTTCTAATAAAGTGGCCAGTTAGTGGAAGTACAAGGTGGGTGTTTCTAATAAAGTGGCCAGTTAGTGAAAGTACAAGGTGGGTGTTTCTAATAAAGTGGCCAGTTATTGGAAGTACAAGGTGGGTGTTTCCAATAAAGTGGCCAGTTAGTGGAAGTACAAGGTGGGTGTTTCTAATAAAGTGGCCAGTTAGTGGAAGTACAAGGTGGGTGTTTCTAATAAAGTGGCCAGTTAGTGGAAGTACAAGGTGGGTGTTTCTAATAAAGTGGCCAGTTAGTGAAAGTACAAGGTGGGTGTTTCTAATAAAGTGGCCAGTTATTGGAAGTACAAGGTGGGTGTTTCTAATAAAGTGGCCAGTTAGTGGAAGTACAAGGTGGGTGTTTCTAATAAAGTGGCCAGTTAGTGGAAGTACAAGGTGGGTGTTTCCAATAAAGTGGCCAGATATATACATATACATATATATATATATACAGTGTTTGAGTTTAGGTTAATGTAGATTGTATGGTATCAGATACATTCTATATAATTGGTGGTCGTATGTGTGTGTTCTCCAGGTGTGGAACAGTAACACGGTGAGGGATCAGTTTATGGGTCAGGTTGTTCTTCCAGCAACGCCGAAGGACAGTGCTGAACCACAGAAGGTCCAGTTGAAGAAGAAAGGCAGCCGGACGACTGAAGACATGCCCGGAAAGATCAGCCTCAGGGTTGTAACGTCCACGGAGCTCACGGCCATGTAGTGCAGTAGAGGCTAATTAATATAAACAACATAGAAACCGTACAGCACACGTAACCCACGCTTAGAGAAACAGTTTAAACTGAACTCTCAACATCCAGCTCAGCCAGTTATAATCAGCTGATTGATCAGTGATCAGAAAATCATTTATACATCATTAAGTCTTAAGTTAGCCAGACATTTAACATTCCACCATATTTACTACAAACCAGAAGACAGTAAAACACTTCTGATGCTCTCTGATCAGCTGTGGTCAGAGGTTCACATACACTACTGTGCAAAGGTCTGATCAATAAGTGTATTTACACCAGATCTGATTAGAACAGATGTAAATAATCAGACATACAATACAAAGTAACATGAATATGTTATTGTGAGAGAAGTAGATCAGATCTTGATCCAGTTTGAAGAACAAAGTTAGGTTCCAGATTTCTCCTGGACGCCCCAGACATTGTATGAATGTGTTCAGTTCCTTCAGCAGCAAATCTTGATTTATCTTAATGAAGTACTGAGCAGTCAAAGCAGGTATTAGATGAGAACTGATAATAATACTGGGTTGTTTAGGAGAAGCTTGGAAAGAGTTAAATAAACACACTGACGTATGGAAAAGATCTACTTACTCTATTAATACTGATTAATATTTAATAATAAAGTGTAAAAGCACTACTTACTCTATTAATACTGATTAATATTTAATAATAAAGTGTAAAAGCTCTACTTACTCTATTAATACTGTTTAATATTTAATAATAAAGTGTAAAAACACTACTTACTCTATTAATACTGATTAATATTTAATAATAAAGTGATTTGCTGAGTAAATAAAAACTTCTCTGTCTAGAAAATAAATAGTTTTTAAAATATAATAATTGCCCATAACTTTTGCACAGTATTGTATGTTCATCATATTATATAAATGTCAAGGCAGCACTGAGTTTTTAGTGATTTCTTTGTACTGTTCCTTCTTCTGAAGCAGAACGAGAGTAGAGAGTACTTTAATAGAGAGTAAAACAAGAATTTGGTGTTAATTCTTTGGATGTTTTCTAAAATCAACACAGTCAAAAGTAAACATGCAAGCAAAAAATATTCTAGTGGCTCATCCAATATTTGGATAAATGTTCTTTGTCCAGTTGTACATTGCTGTTATTGGCCATCATCAAGCCTCTGATCGAACCCTGGTTGGATATTTGACCACTGTTCACAAGCTAGTCTCGAGTAAATGCCCAAGTCTTAAATTTCGAGTCCTAGTCAAGTCACCAGCTGTAACGTCATTTCAGTATTTAACACAGTTGATGCAGGTGATTAGTAGAACATTAAACTAAAATTAATATAACATTAACGTTTTTAAAATTTCTATTATAACGAAAATAACTTGCATATGAAATTAGATCATTACATCCACATGTCCAGCATGTCTCAGTTCTTTTTTGGTTAGTACGGTGGTGTAGTGGTTAGTATGGTGGTGTAGTGGTTAGTATGGTGGTGTGGTGGTTAGTACGGTGGTGTAGTGGTCAGTATGGTGGTGTAGTGGTTAGTATGGTGGTGTAGTGGTTAGTATGGTGGTGTGGTGGTTAGTACGGTTGTGTAGTGGTTAGTACGGTGGTGTAGTGGTTAGTACGGTGGTGTAGTGGTTAGTATGGTGGTGTGGTGGTTAGTACGGTGGTGTAGTGGTCAGTAAGGTGGTGTAGTGGTTAGTACGGTGGTGTAGTGGTTAGTATGGTGGTGTAGTGGTTAGTATGGTGGTGTGGTGGTTAGTACGGTGGTGTAGTGGTCAGTATGGTGGTGTAGTGGTTAGTATGGTGGTGTAGTGGTCAGTATGGTGGTGTAGTGGTTAGTATGGTGGTGTAGTGGTTAGTATGGTGGTGTGGTGGTTAGTACGGTGGTGTAGTGGTTAGTATGGTGGTGTAGTGGTTAGTACGGTGGTGTAGTGGTTAGTACGGTGGTGTAGTGGTTAGTATGGTGGTGTAGTGGTTAGTATGGTGGTGTAGTGGTTAGTACGGTGGTGTAGTGGTTAGTACGGTGGTGTAGTGGTTAGTATAGTGGTGTAGTGGTTAGTATGGTGGTGTAGTGGTCAGTATGGTGATGTAGTGGTTAGTATGGTGGTGTAGTGGTTAGTATGGTGGTGTAGTGGTTAGTATAGTGGTGTAGTGGTTAGTATGGTGGTGTAGTGGTTAGTACGGTGGTGTAGTGGTCAGTATAGTGGTGTAGTGGTTAGTATGGTGATGTAGTGGTTAGTATGGTGGTGTAGTGGTTAGTATGGTGGTGTAGTGGTTAGTATGGTGATGTAGTGGTTAGTATGGTGGTGTAGTGGTCAGTATGGTGGTGTAGTGGTCAGTATGGTGGTGTAGTGGTCAGTATGGTGGTGTAGTGGTTAGTATGGTGGTGTAGAGGTTAGTATGGTGGTGTAGTGGTCAGTATGGTGGTGTAGAGGTTAGTATGGTGGTGTAGTGGTCAGTATGGTGGTGTAGTGGTTAGTATGGTGGTGTAGTGGTTAGTATGGTGGTGTAGTGGTTAGTACGGTGGTGTAGTGGTTAGTATGGTGGTGTGGTGGTTAGTACGGTGGTGTAGTGGTCAGTATGGTGGTGTAGTGGTTAGTACGGTGGTGTAGTGGTTAGTATGGTGGTGTAGTGGTTAGTATGGTGGTGTGGTGGTTAGTACGGTGGTGTAGTGGTCAGTATGGTGGTGTAGTGGTTAGTATGGTGGTGTAGTGGTCAGTATGGTGGTGTAGTGGTTAGTATGGTGGTGTAGTGGTTAGTATGGTGGTGTAGTGGTTAGTACGGTGGTGTAGTGGTTAGTACGGTGGTGTAGTGGTTAGTACGGTGGTGTAGTGGTTAGTATGGTGGTGTAGTGGTTAGTACGGTGGTGTAGTGGTTAGTATGGTGGTGTGGTGGTTAGTACGGTGGTGTAGTGGTCAGTATGGTGGTGTAGTGGTTAGTACGGTGGTGTAGTGGTTAGTATGGTGGTGTAGTGGTTAGTATGGTGGTGTGGTGGTTAGTACGGTGGTGTAGTGGTCAGTATGGTGGTGTAGTGGTTAGTATGGTGGTGTAGTGGTCAGTATGGTGGTGTAGTGGTTAGTATGGTGGTGTAGTGGTTAGTATGGTGGTGTAGTGGTTAGTATGGTGGTGTGGTGGTTAGTACGGTGGTGTAGTGGTTAGTATGGTGGTGTAGTGGTTAGTACGGTGGTGTAGTGGTTAGTATGGTGGTGTAGTGGTTAGTATGGTGGTGTAGTGGTTAGTATGGTGGTGTAGTGGTTAGTACGGTGGTGTAGTGGTTAGTACGGTGGTGTAGTGGTTAGTATAGTGGTGTAGTGGTTAGTATGGTGGTGTAGTGGTCAGTATGGTGATGTAGTGGTTAGTATGGTGGTGTAGTGGTTAGTATGGTGGTGTAGTGGTTAGTATAGTGGTGTAGTGGTTAGTATGGTGATGTAGTGGTTAGTATGGTGGTGTAGTGGTTAGTATGGTGGTGTAGTGGTTAGTATGGTGATGTAGTGGTTAGTATGGTGGTGTAGTGGTCAGTATGGTGGTGTAGTGGTCAGTATGGTGGTGTAGTGGTCAGTATGGTGGTGTAGTGGTTAGTATGGTGGTGTAGAGGTTAGTATGGTGGTGTAGTGGTCAGTATGGTGGTGTAGAGGTTAGTATGGTGGTGTAGTGGTCAGTATGGTGGTGTAGTGGTTAGTATGGTGGTGTAGTGGTTAGTATGGTGGTGTAGTGGTTAGTATGGTGGTGTAGTGGTTAGTATGGTGGTGTAGAGGTTAGTATGGTGGTGTAGTGGTCAGTATGGTGGTGTAGTGGTTAGTATGGTGGTGTAGTGGTCAGTATGGTGGTGTAGTGGTTAGTATGGTGGTGTAGTGGTTAGTATGGTGGTGTAGTGGTTAGTACGGTGGTGTAGTGGTTAGTATAGTGGTGTAGTGGTTAGTACGGTGATGTAGTGGTTAGTATGGTGGTGTAGTGGTTAGTACGGTGATGTAGTGGTTAGTATGGTGGTGTAGTGGTTAGTATGGTGGTGTAGTGGTCAGTATGGTGGTGTAGTGGTTAGTATAGTGGTGTAGTGGTTAGTACGGTGGTGTAGTGGTCAGTATGGTGGTGTAGTGGTTAGTATGGTGGTGTAGTGATTAGTATGGTGGTGTAGTGGTTAGTATAGTGGTGTAGTGGTTAGTATGGTGGTGTAGTGATTAGTATGGTGGTGTAGTGGTTAGTATGGTGGTGTAGTGATTAGTATGGTGGTGTAGTGATTAGTATGGTGGTGTAGTGGTTAGTATGGTGGTGTAGTGGTCAGTATGGTGGTGTAGTGGTTAGTATAGTGGTGTAGTGGTTAGTACGGTGATGTAGTGGTTAGTATGGTGGTGTAGTGGTTAGTACGGAGGTGTAGTTGTTAGTATGGTGGTGTAGTGGTCAGTATGGTGGTGTAGTGGTTAGTATGGTGGTGTAGTGGTTAGTATAGTGGTGTAGTGGTTAGTATGGTGGTGTAGTGGTTAGTATGGTGGTGTAGTGGTCAGTACGGAGGTGTAGTGGTCAGTACGGAGGTGGGAGGGTGGGAGATTAGATTAATCTGCAGTAGTGTTCAGGGATATCTACCTGACAGGTATGTAGTCCTCCTTCTTCAGGATTCCATTCACTCTGTACAGTGTAGCAGCAAAACAGTACCACAGATGATACCACCGCTATGCTTCACAGTTGCTACAGTTTTCTTGAGGTTAAATGTCACCTTCAACTCCTTCAAACTGACATCTGGTCAGTGTGGCCAATCTTTGCCTCATCTGACCATCAAACTTACCTCCAGAAAGCTTCTTCTTTGTCCATGTGGTCAGCAGTAAACCGTAGTCGTGCTTGAAGGTGTGGAATACGCAGCAAAGGGTCCTTTAGACACTGACGTTCCAGCAGCTCCCGGGAGGTCTGGGCTTTGGTGGTTCTTGGCTTGTTCCTGACTATCTCAACCAACGTCCTCAAAAAAACCTTCAGCCAGACCCTTGGAAAGTGGCTCCAACTTCCAAAGTACAGCTGTTCAAATGGATGATCTTAGAATCTGTAGTTATTTAGAATTAGAGACGTTCCTGACCTCTTTGATCTGCTTTGAGCTCCTTGAACGTTTCCACTGTACTGTGTGCTGGTTAATCCAGTGACTGCAGTCAAACAAGCATAGAGAAGCTCCCAGCTACAGTCAATATGATCACCAGACATGGGACCAAGTCACTAAGTTGCAAGTAATAAGTAAGTCTCAAGTCTTGACAATCAAGTCCTAAGTCAAGTCCTAAGTCAATACAAGCTAGTCTCGAGTCAAGTCCCAAGTCTTAAACTTCAAGTCCTAGTCAAGTCACCAGATGTAGCGTCATTTCAGTATTTAACACAGTTGATGCAGGTGATTAGTAGAACATTAAACTAACATTAATATAACATTAACGTTTTTAAAATTTCTATTATAACAAAAATAACTTGCATATGAAATTAGATCATTACATCCACATGTCCAGCATGTCTCAGTTCTTTTTTATTTACTGCGCGTCTCTGCACAAGTTCCCCCAAACCTCCCCCTGATTGGCTGCGGAACTTCACTTGTTGCTAGGTTACGGATAAACTGACCGGTGCACCATTTAATACAGAATGATCAGTTCTGTGATTTTCCTTATTTATTACGTTACAATATGGTGGCGAGTCTTTTAAAGTCTTAAAGCTCGAGTCCGATTCCAAGTCCAAGTCAGTAAAGGTAAAGTCTAAGTCAAGTCACAAGTCACAAGTCATCAGCTTAGTGACTGGAGTTGGACTTGAGTCCAAGTCATATGACTCCACACGTCTGATGATCACTAACAGGATGTTAAGAGGTGTTGAGAGTTTTAACTTCCAGCACCACCAGATTAATGATCTGAGTTGCTGTATGTATGATTTTGGTCTGTGTTGATTTCAGAAAGTTCAAAGAAATCAAGATAAGCCCAACATTGCCTTGATGTCCATGTGTAGTATGACTGTGTGTGTATGTATGTAAACTTCTATATAAATGTTTACAGTATAACCTGTCTCCACATTCCTTTTATAGTATCTATTATAATGCTCGTTGTGTAACTGAACTTTGTATTAAAAACTTTGTAACGACATTAAAATGATTTTCTAATGTGTGACTTTCTGCCTGGTGATAAGAGAGTTAATAAAGGGTTAAATCCCTGGACTTACTGGGTATTCCATGTTGTGGTGGCCCTTAATCCCAGTCACAATCACCACAGTAATCTATAACAGTTTAACACATGAACTCTGACCTCGTTTACACAACATGTGAAACCATACGGACTCCACACAGACACTGGGAGACCATACACACTCCACACAGACACTGGGAGACCATACACACTCCACACAGACACTGGGAGACCCTACACACTCCACACAGACACTGAGAGACCATACACACTCCACACAGACACTGGGAGACCCTACACACTCCACACAGACACTGAGAGACCATACACACTCCACACAGACACTGAGAGACCATACACACTCCACATAGACACTGGGAGACCATACACACTCCACACAGACACTGAGAGACCATAAACACTCCACACAGACACTGGGAGACCATACACACTCCACACAGACACTGGGAGACCATACACACTCCACACAGACACTGGGAGACCCTACACACTCCACACAGACACTGAGAGACCATACACACTCCACACAGACACTGGGAGACCATACACACTCCACACAGACACTGGGAGACCATACACACTCCACACAGACACTGAGAGACCATACACACTCCACACAGACACTGAGAGACCATACACACTCCACATAGACACTGGGAGACCATACACACTCCACACAGACACTGAGAGACCATAAACACTCCACACAGACACTGGGAGACCCTACACACTCCACACAGACACTGAGAGACCATACACACTCCACACAGACACTGGGAGACCCTACACACTCCACACAGACACTGAGAGACCATACACACTCCACATAGACACTGGGAGACCATACACACTCCACACAGACACTGAGAGACCATACACACTCCACACAGACACTGAGAGACCATAAACACTCCACACAGACACTGGAAGACCATACACACTCCACACAGACACTGGGAGACCATACACACTCCACACAGACACTGGGAGACCATACACACTCCACACAGACACTGGGAGACCATACACACTCCACACAGACACTGGGAGACCAAACACACTCCACACAGACACTGGGAGACCATACACACTCCACACAGACACTGGGAGACCATACACACTCCACACAGACACTGGGAGACCATACACACTCCACACAGACACTGGGAGACCATACACACTCCACACAGACACTGGGAGACCCTACACACTCCACAAAGACACTGAGAGACCATACACACTCCACACAGACACTGGGAGACCATACACACTCCACACAGACACTGAGAGACCATACACACTCCACACAGACACTGAGACACCATACACACTCCACACAGACACTGGGAGACCATACACACTCCACACAGACACTGAGAGACCATACACACTCCACACAGACACTGAGAGACCATACACACTCCACACAGACACTGAGAGACCATACACACTCCACACAGACACTGGGAGACCATACACACTCCACACAGACACTGAGAGACCATACACACTCCACACAGACACTGAGAGACCATACACACTCCACACAGACACTGAGAGACCATACACACACCACACAGACACTGAGAGACCATACACACTCCACACAGACACTGGGAGACCATACACACTCCACACAGACACTGGGAGACCATACACACTCCACACAGACACTGGGAGACCATACACACTCCACACAGACACTGAGAGACCATACACACTCCACACAGACACTGGGAGACCATATAGTCGTATAGTCCACACTGAAAGAACTCTGGTTTCCCAGCCAGGAAAGTAAACCCAGACCCTTCTTACTGTGAGGATACAGTTCTATCCACTGTGAATCCCAACCTTCTTATTAGTGTATAATTTTGTCAAACATCACATGTAGACCCACTAAGACAGTCTTACAGTAAACAATAAACATTCTAAATACAATTCCTCTCTCCTGATACGTGTTAGAACCACTACACCACCATACTAATCACTACACCACCATACTAACCACTACACCACCATACTAACCACTACACCACCATACTAACCACTACACCACCATACTAATCACTACACCACCATACTAACCACTACACCACCATACTAACCACTACACCACCATACTAACCACTACACCACCATACTAACCACTACACCACCATACTTATCACTACACCACCATACTAATCACTACACCACCATACTAACCACTACACCACCATACTAATCACTACACCACCATACTAATCACTACACCACCATACTAACCACTACACCACCATACTAATCACTACACCACCATACTAATCACTACACCACCATACTAATCACTACACCACCATACTAATCACTACACCACCATACTAACCACTACACCACCATACTAATCACTACACCACCATACTAACCACTACACCACCATACTAACCACTACACCACCATACTAATCACTACACCACCATACTAATCACTACACCACCATACTAACCACTACACCACCATACTAATCACTACACCACCATACTAACCACTACACCACCATACTAACCACTACACCACCATACTAATCACTACACCACCATACTAATCACTACACCACCATACTAACCACTACACCACCATACTAATCACTACACCACCATACTAATCACTACACCACCATACTAACCACTACACCACCATACTAATCACTACACCACCATACTAACCACTACACCACTATACTAACCACTACACCACCATACTAATCACTACACCACCATACTAACCACTACACCACCATACTGACCACTACACCACCATACTAATCACTACACCACCATACTAACCACTACACCACCATACTAACCACTACACCACCATACTAATCACTACACCACCATACTGACCACTACACCACCATACTAACCACTACACCACCGTACTAACCACTACACCACCGTACTAATCACTACACCACCGTACTAACCACTACACCACCATACTAACCACTACACCACCATACTAACCACTACACCACCATACTAATCACTACACCACCATACTAACCACACCACATACTAACCACTACACCACCATACTAACCACTACACCACCGTACTAACCACTACACCACCGTACTAACCACTACACCACCATACTAATCACTACACCACCATACTAACCACTACACCACCGTACTAACCACACCACCATACTAACCACTACACCCCCATACTAACCTCTACACCACCGTACTAACCACTACACCACCATACTAACCACTACAACACCATACTAATCACTACACCACCATACTAACCACTACACCACCATACTAACCACTACACCACCGTACTAACCACTACACCACCGTACTAACCACACCACCATACTAACCGCTACACCACCGTACTAACCACTACACCATCGTACTAACCACTACACCACCATACTAACCACTACACCACCGTACTTACCACTACACCACCATACTGACCACTACACCACCATACTAACCACTACACCACCATACTAACCTCTACACCACCATACTAACCACTACACCACCGTACTAACCACTACACCACCGTACTAACCACTACAACACCGTTCTAACCACTACACCACCGTACTAACCACTACAACACCTTTCTAACCACTACACCACCGTACTAACCACTACACCACCGTACTACCCACTACACCACCGTACTAACCACTACACCACCATACTAGCCACTACACCACCATACTAACCACTACACCACCATACTAACCACTACACCACCATACTGACCACTACACCACCATACTAACCACTACACCACCATACTAACCACTACACCACCGTACTAACCACTACACCACCGTACTGACCACTACATCACCATACTAACCACTACACCACCTTACTAACCACTACACCACCATACTAACCACTACACCACCATACTAACCACTACACCACCGTACTAACCACTACACCACCATACTAACCACTACACCACCATACTAACCACTACACCACCGTATTAACCACTACACCACCATACTAACCACTACACCACCGTACTAACCACTACACCACCGTACTAACCACTACACCACCTTACTAACCACTACACCACCATACTGACCACTACACCACCTTACTAACCACTACACCACCATACTAACCACTACACCACCATACTAACCACTACACCACCATACTAACCACTACACCACCGTACTAACCACTACACCACCATACTGACCACTACACCACCATACTAACCACTACACCACCTTGCCGCCCATCTGTGAAGATTGATTAATGCTATATACAGGATTAGAAATATCGTGTGCTGCCTTCTAGACTCTGTCTTTTTCAGGGCAGGTGTTTATTTCTTGTTTATATCTACGTTCTGTACGTATTACAGCAACAGCGCTGAAGTTAAAACAGTCCGGCTGTTAAACTGACCTGCCTGCAGTCCAGACCACTGGTCACCCACCGAAAATATCTGGACTGCTATGAAGGGAAAAACAGGACCAAGGAGACACTGAACTGTGGAGCAGCTGAATCTGATATCAGGCAGAACTGGAAACACTTAAAAAAGATTTTTGCACATCAATTCTGTGTATATTCATATTTTTGGGAACTACTGTCTTTTCTGAAAGTCTCATTATGTGCTGAATGTTCCACATACCTGGTGTTCCTAGAAAGCCTTTTCCTAGAAAGTACACATGATCTCAAGGACGTAGATACATTTTTTTTCTGTTTTTTTATTTTTTTTTTATTCAGTCGAGTTCCCAAACTGCATATTTTTCCTTTCTTTTTTTAAATATTTTAACACTCAAGACACAACCATGCACAATTCAGAATTCAAAAAGTCTATTGCTTCAACCACAATTTAAAATAGCTTATCCAAAAAAAACAAACAAAACCAAATAAAAACCCAAACAAACAAACAAAGTAAGGAATATTCCCCCTTTCACTCGTCATTTTTTCACTCTCTCACTCCTTTCTTGCCTGTTCAGGCCTGAAAGAGCAGGTTTGGTTGGTGGGCGGGGGGACGGGGGACGGGGGGGAGAGGACTCGTCCTCAGCAGTTTACAAACGTCAGAATTGGAATAATAATTTATAAAGAAACAGTTTTTTTCCGTTAAAGTCTTTTGTTCCGTTCTCGTTATTACACACCGAAGAGTCACAGCACGTGTACAGGGTCGGACATTCAGAAGAAAAGGTGAGGGGGGGTTGGATGGGATGGGACGGGACGGGGCGGGGCGGGGCGGGGGGATGCGTACAATGTACAGGGCGTCGTTTACGTCACCAACGTCCGCTTTTATTCTCCGTTTTTTCTTTCTTTTTCCGTTTTGTGCTCGTCGTCCACTCGGGGGGGTGAGGGGGCCGTCCGGAAAAGAGCCACAGCACGTGTGTGTGTATGTGTGGCCCCTGAGTTCTCTCCACACTCCAGTAGCAGGTCGCGGCGTCCGAACGAAGGTCACCGGGGGCCTTGTTTTCCCCCGCCCATCTCCTCCGTTCAGAGTGGTTTCTCTTCGATGCGAAAACATTTACAAATACATATCAAAGAGTAGCCTGAATATCGTCGCCATGGTTACCTTCCTTTTTTAAATCCATACAAAAACAGAAAGTTTCAACAGCTCTACATATACACACATACCAGTTCACTGCAAATGATCCAAACTATAAGGTTCGAAAAGCGACGGCGGGGTGAAATCTGCACCTCTAGGCGGCGCTGTTCCGCGTCTGTGTAAGTTTGCTTCTCTTTGGAGATACGAGGTTAGTGTATCCAGCCAGGGTACTGACCCCCCGAGGTCCCCCGTCAGCGTCTGAGAGGTTTTATACTCTTTAGAATTCAACAGGCTGTTCACGGTACTGCGCCTTTAAGACTGATATATGGAAATAAGCTGTGTTCTGATTGGCTGTGCCTCATCAAACAGCACTCCTTCCATTTTACATCTTATCCAGAGAGACAGCCATAACACTGGTGCTGGTGTGAGTGGATCAGACACAGCAGTGCTGCTGCTGGAGTGTTTAAACACTGTGTCCACTCACTGTCCACTCTATTAGACACTCCTACTACTTGCTGGTCCACCTTGTAGATGTAAAGTCAGAGACAGTAGCTCATCTGCTGCTGCACAGTTTGTGTTCCTCTAGTCCTTCATCAGTGGACACAGGACGCCGCCCACAGGACACTGCTGTCCGGATAGTTTTGTTTGGTGGATGATCCTCAGTCCAGCAGAGACACTGAGGTGTCTGATCCACTCATACCAGCACAACACACACTAACTAACACACCACCATTGCGTCAGTGTCACTGCAGTGCTGAGAATGACCCACCTCCCTAATAGTATCTGCTCTGTGGGGGTCCTGTGGGGGTCCTGATCATTAAAGAACAGAGTAATAAAGTATACAGAGAATCAGATGAACTACAGTCTGTAAGTGGAGCTCCTGTATGGTCAGTGGAGCTGATACAGTGGACAGTGAGTGGAGGTCCTGTATGGTCAGTGGAGCTGATACAGTGGACAGTGAGTGGAGGTCCTGTATGGTCAGTGGAGCTGATACAGTGGACAGTGAGTGGAGGTCCTGTATGGTCAGTGGAGCTGATACAGTGGACAGTGAGTGGAGCTCCTGTATGGTCAGTGGAGCTGATACAGTGGACAGTGAGTGTAGGTCCTGTATGGTCAGTGGAGCTGATACAGTGGACAGTGAGTGGAGGTCCTGTATGGTCAGTGGAGCTGATACAGTGGACAGTGAGTGGAGGTCCTGTATGGTCAGTGGAGCTGATACAGTGGACAGTGAGTGGAGGTCCTGTATGGTCAGTGGAGCTGATACAGTGGACAGTGAGTGGAGGTCCTGTATGGTCAGTGGAGCTGATACAGTGGACAGTGAGTGTATATATATATATATATAGCTACATTAGCCTCGTAGCTCCAGCACTAAAGCTATAGAAGCAAACTTCAGACTTCAGCACAGCAAATCAGATTCGCCCCCGAACTCATGTTATGTAATCAGTAATCAGTTCTAAGTCTGTTGTGCGTCCAGGTTCGGGGAGTGACGTCTAATCTAATCTAATCTAATCTAATAATAATAATAATATCTGCGGTGTGGCGGCTCGGCCGGCTCATGCGGAGCGACGCCTGCGGGGCTGTTGCTGCTGCTGTGATGAAGAAGTTTCCTGAAGTTTCACAGTGAATTCTGTAGAGCGTGTGGAGAGCACAGAGCGGGCTGAGGTAACTCCCTAGTCTACACACTCACACCTACATACACCTGTGTACGAGAGATAAGAACCAATAAACAACCATCCCCTGACCACAGAGTGACCTTCATACACACACATAATCACCAACATCCAGCCGGCAGCTCACCAACCTCCTCCCGAGCGCTCAGGGTTTCAACTCGGTCACTGCGGGAGAGCGTTTACTGCCGACGCTAGCTTTACATCCCTGATAGCGAGAAGATCGCGGCCCACTGCTGCCCCACAGATCAAAGCTGGTACTTGGCTCAGCATTCTCCGGGCGGCCCCCTGGTGGTCAAGCAGAACAACTTTGCACTCAACGTGTTTATTGATCTTTCTTTTGTTATATGTTGTAATTAAGTTTAGCCAACTCTGAGGTTGGTGGTGCCAATCACAATCCTCATTGGACGGATGGCAGGAAACACCCTGGACAGGCCGTCAGTCCATCGCAAGACTCTGGTTAACCTGACCGGGGAATCAAACCCAGAGCCTTCCTGCTGTGAGGCAATGGTCCAGCACACAGCTTTGGATCAGGTTCTGTTTTAATTGTTTCTTGTTCAGTTGTTTGTAATATTAGTCTCAGTTTACTTTCCAATATAAAAGTCTCTGTGCATTTAAAACAGGATCTTATACACAGGACAGTAACCTGGGTGGTCCAAGAGTGGGCTTCCGGTGGTAAACAGTCAGTGAGACGCTGACCTTGTCAAGCTGGCTATCTGGGATGTGGAGAAACTTTCACCTAACTTGCTTGCTGAGAAGAACATCTTCAAACAATGTTCATGAAAGAGCCAATCAGAAAGCAGATAGCGTGACCTATAGGTCCAGCCAGCTGACACTGGATTGTCGTTCGTTGACATTATCATTTTTCCAATTTGCTGATTTGCTGAGTTCCGGATGCATCGTTAACATAACTAGTTAGCCAGCCAATCAGAATGTAGACAACATGGCCCACAGGTCTAGTTCTGCGATGTTTGTCCAGCCAGCTGCCACTGGATTGTCGTTCAGTTGACATTGTTCCAATTGGTTGATTTGGTCGTTTCCCAACATTCCGAGTTTCGCATGCATTGTTAGCTTAATTAGTTAGCCAGCCAAACAAACAATACTCATGAAAGAGCCAATCAGAATGCAGATAGCATGACCTATAGGTCCAGTCAGCTGGCACTGGATTGTCGTTTTGTTGACATTATCATTTTTCCAATTGGCTGATGTGATGTTTTCCCAACATTCCTAGTTTCGGATGCATTGTTAGTGTAACTAGTTAGCTAGCCAGACAAACGATGTTTATGAAACAGCCAATCAGAATGCAGACACCAGGTCTAGTTCTATGATGTTTGTCCAGCCAGCTGGCACTGGATTGTCGTTTGTTGACATTATCATTTTTCCAATTGGCTGATGTGATCTTTTCCCAACATTCCTAGCGCCGGATGCCACATTAGCATAACTAGTTAGACTCTAAAGGATAGCTATGGCGACTTGTACGTACCTAAAACAATGAGATCTATAAAACACACACTCGCTAATCCCGCTAACTAGAGGACGAGCCGAATGTGCTGCGCGCTAATTACTATTTTTAGCTTTCAAGTGAAAGTTTCACCGTGTAAAGCTAGTTAGTGCTCCATTTCCCAGAATTCCTCTCTCTCTCTCTTCCCAAACTAATCCGCAGAGCATTCAGGATGTGGAAAAACGCGCAAACCTAGCATGTGTGAACGCGTCACATGGATGGCTGGATGGAGGAAAGGCATAAGTGTTAGCACCCCTTTAAAAACGTGTGTATGTAAGTACAGAAGGAAAAACAGCTACAGGAGGAGTTTCGGACGAGACTGTAGCTCCCCGGACTGGACTGTAGACGCAGGCCTGTCGCCATGTAATGCCCGTATTGTCTGTAGCAGTGGTCAGTTGACGTGACGTCCATGGCTTCGTTTGACCGGCTAGTCTGCATCAGCTGTTAGAATGCATAGTAGAGTAGCCGAAGCTGCTCTAGTCGAGTCGAGCAGGAGTAGCCGTAGCGTCCACTGCCGGCCTGGACGGAAGGCCTGTCCAGAAGCGTCAGGCTGGTCTGTGAATCCAGACCCTCATGCACAGCACACACATTCGCACATCACACACGGGACTGTGTGGGTTTGTGTTCTAGCAGTGGCGTTGGAACTGTACTGGAGCTGGATTAGAGTTCCCGTGGATCAAGTTCTGAACAGCTGATGGCACCAAAACCTAATTCCAGCTTGAGTTAGCTTAGGTAAGTTAGCTGACTTGCTATGTTAGCTGGCCAATTTCCTCTGTAAACACTAGCCTGCCATGTTTTTACTATAGCTATGCTGGCTAACCATAACTAGCTATGCTAGCCAGACAATTTCCTTATCAGACATTATGCCACGTTCAGCTCACTAGAAGGTTGTATATCCCAGATGGAGATGTTAGCCTGAGTGTAAAACAGTGGGTAAGTTAGCTGGCTTGCTATGCTAACCAGTCAATGCTATCCCTCCCTCTTAAAATGCTGAATGCATCATTAGCGTAACTAGTTAGCCAGCCAGACAAATGACATTCATGAAACATCCAATCAGGATGCAGACAGCATGACCTACTGGCCAATCTCTGTGATGTTTTCCAGCCAGCTGGTATCGGAATGTTGTTTTGTTGATAGTCATTTTTCCAGTTTGCTGATGTGATGATTCTAGATGCCTCGTTAGTGCAGCTAGTTAGCTAGCCAGACAACCAGTTTTCATGAAACAGCCAATCAGAATACAGATAGCATAACCTACAGGTCCAGTCAGCTGGCATCGGATTGTCGTTTTGTTGACAGTATCATTTTTCCAATTTGCTGAAGAGACATTTGGACATCTGGATGCATCGTTGGCGCAACTGGTTAGCTAGCCAGATGCTAATAGACAGCTATGGTGTTTGGCCATCTTAGCCTGCTAGCTAGTTTGTCTTTTGTGCAATTATGTTGCTAATTTGAATATCTGGACTGATTTGTGCTAGCCAAGTTCCTCTGTAAACATTAGCCTGCCATGCTTTTACTATAGCTATGTTGGTTAAACATATCTAGCTATGCTAGCCAGACAATTTCCTTGTCAGACATTGATGTGTTCAGGAGCTCATTGGAAGGTTGTATATCCCAGATGGTTAACTAGTTCACACAACTTCACTCTGTTCAAGTGCTCGTTCGCAGATTCGCCCACCGCACGGAAAAAGAAAACACGGAAGTTCGATCTAATAGAAGCACATCAGCACATTCCCAACTTAAGCAACTTCCAAGTTTGGTATTTCCCAGTTTACCACTTTGAACGCAGCATTAGCTTTCTAACAAGTCAGCTTTCTAGATTAGGCCACTGGTATAGTCACTGTCCAAAGAAAAACAAGTCTCCCGCTGGTCAGGGTTACGGCGGGGGGGACTGGAGCCAATCCCAGCGTCATTGGGCCAAGGACACCATGGACAGGTCGCCAGTCCATTGCATGGCCAACACTCACACACACACACTCACACCTACGGTCAGTTTAGAGTGAGGATCCTAACATGCATGTGTTTGGACTGTGGGAGGAAACCGGAGAACCCAGAGGAACCCACTCAAGCACTCCTGTAAAGTCACTGTTCTGTAGATACTTGTTTTCCTTTGGACAGTGTGACCATGCTGGGTGACCAGCTAAACCAGCAGCAGACCAGTGCTGTATTTTCAGCAGGGCTTAGATGGTGGAGTTATGGAGTAAATGATCTTCACTGATTGATTTAGTTGATCATTGTTATTGAATGTGCGGTCAGCGGGAATATCCCAGACTGTTCAGCCAATCAAATTCCACACAATACATTACACTCAAGTATGTTGGTCATGTGACTTCCAGCGCTCTCCTATACTGTCTGCTGCGATCAGCTGGCTGGCTAAATCAGATGTCAATCTGGGAAATCTTGGAAATCTGGGAAAACTAATCCAGCCACAACAGGACGTTCACGTCGGACTCTCTCACAAACAAACAAACCCGACACTCGCACACAGTGAACATGGAGGTGATTGCTGCAGGTAGGCGGCGTCTAGAAGGTCATGCAGTTGTACTGAACGGATCCAGAAACCGTGGGTTTCAGCCGAAATCCGAAGTGCCAATAATCCAGCGCTGGAGTTCAGATTAGCCCAGATTATCTTAAACTAGATTAAGTCCACCAGGCCGGATATTCCCCAGCGCTACTGTAATCCGCACTCCTCCATCCTGCAGTCCTTGTTTTCATCCCTCTTTCAGACACAGGAGAGGTGGGCTCACTGTAGACACACACACACACACACTGTGGATAACCCTGGAGAGTGTCTGGGGGTCCGAGCACTGTGGGTGGGGGGGCGTTGAGCAGCCGATTATCCGAAAGTAGCTGTCTTTCATCCAGATTGAGTAAACCGGAGATGTAACGTGATTGTGTAATCCTGCTCAGATGCTCCCAGGCGTTTTCAGGTGTACGTGTGTGTGTGGGTGTGTATGTGTGTGTGTTTGAGTGAGTGTGTGTGTGTGTGTGTGTGTGTGTGTGTGTGACGGCCCCTCTAGCGGCTGCTGTTCTTGATGGCTTCCTTGGCGGCTACAATCAGTGGTGTCAGACTGGACAGAGGTTTGGCCAGCTTCAGGAACGAATGCTGAGGAAATAAAAAACTCAATAATTACATGTGAACATTGAATGTCATTATTTTTTATTTCTAAAAAAATTATTTCTAAAAAAATTCTAGTTAATTCTAAGAAACTTCAATGTTGGAATTGGTTCTAACATTTAAGCATCTCTATTGATTGTAATTAGTCAGCAGACCTGGCTAGAAAACACAATTCTCACACAGAAAACTGAAAAACACAGCAAACTAGTAAAAAGAACTACAAACATTAGCTAGCTAGTGTATCTAGAATGGTGTTTCTGGAGAAGGTTAGCTAGCTAGTGTATCTAGAATGGTGTTTGTGGAGAAGGTTAGCTAGCTAGTGTATCTAGAATGGTGTTTGTGGAGAAAATTAGCTAGCTAGTGTATCTAGAATGGTGTTTGTGGAGAAAGTTAGCTAGCTAGTGTATCTAGAATGGTGTTTCTGGAGAAGGTTAGCTAGCTAGTGTATCTAGAATGATGTTTGTGGAGAAAGTTAGCTAGCTAGTGTACCCAGAATGGTGTTTGTAGAGAAAGTTAGCTAGCTAGTGTATCTAGAATGGTGTTTCTGGAGAAAGTTAGCTAGCTAGTGTATCTAGAATGATGTTTGTGGAGAAAGTTAGCTAGCTAGTGTATCTAGAATGGTGTTTGTGGAGAAAGTTAGCTAGCTAGTGTATCTAGAATGGTGTTTGTGGAGAAAGTTAGCTAGCTAGTGTATCTAGAATGGTGTTTGTGGAGAAGGTTAGCTAGCTAGTGTATCTAGAATGGTGTTTGTGGAGAAAGTTAGCTAGCTAGTGTATCTAGAATGGTGTTTCTGGAGAAGGTTAGCTAGCTAGTGTATCTAGAATGATGTTTGTGGAGAAAGTTAGCTAGCTAGTGTATCTAGAATGGTGTTTGTGGAGAAAGTTAGCTAGCTAGTGTATCTAGAATGGTGTTTGTGGAGAAAGTTAGCTAGCTAGTGTATCTAGAATGGTGTTTGTGGAGAAAGTTAGCTAGCTATCTAGAATGGTGTTTGTGGAGAAATATAGCTAGCTAGTGCATCTAGAATGGTGTTTGTGGAGAAAATTAGCTAGCTAGTGTATCTAGAATGATGTTTGTGGAGGAAGTTAGCTAGCTAGTGTATCTAGAATGGTGTTTGTGGAGAAACTTAGCTAGCTAGTGTATCTAGAATGATGTTTGTGGAGAAAGTTAGCTAGCTAGTGTACCCAGAATGGTGTTTGTAGAGAAAGTTAGCTAGCTAGTGTATCTAGAATGGTGTTTCTGGAGAAGGTTAGCTAGCTAGTGTATCTAGAATGATGTTTGTGGAGAAAGTTAGCTAGCTAGTGTATCTAGAATGGTGTTTCTGGAGAAAGTTAGCTAGCTAGTGTATCTAGAATGGTGTTTGTGGAGAAAGTTAGCTAGCTAGTGTATCTAGAATAGTGTTTGTGGAGAAAGTTAGCTAGCTAGTGTATCTAGAATGGTGTTTGTGGAGAAAGTTAGCTAGCTAGTGTATCTAGAATGGTGTTTCTGGAGAAGGTTAGCTAGCTAGTGTATCTAGAATGATGTTTGTGGAGGAAGTTAGCTAGCTAGTGTATCTAGAATGGTGTTTGTGGAGAAAATTAGCTAGCTAGTGTATCTAGAATGATGTTTGTGGAGGAAGTTAGCTAGCTACTGTACATAGAATATGTAGAATGGTATTTGTAGAGAAAGTTAGCTAGCTAGTGTATCTAGAATGGTGTTTGTGGAGAAAGTTAGCTAGCTAGTGTATCTAGAATGGTGTTTGTGGAGAAAGTTAGCTAGCTAGTGTATCTAGAATGGTGTTTCTGGAGAAGGTTAGCTAGCTAGTGTATCTAGAATGGTGTTTGTGGAGAAAATTAGCTAGCTAGTGTATCTAGAATGGTGCTTGTGGAGAAAGTTAGCTAGCTATCTAGAATGGTGTTTGTGGAGAAAGATAGCTAGCTAGTGCATCTAGAATGGTGTTTGTGGAGAAAATTAGCTAGCTAGTGTATCTAGAATGATGTTTGTGGAGAAAGTTAGCTAGCTAGTGTATCTAGAATGGTGTTTGTGGAGAAACTTAGCTAGCTAGTGTATCTAGAATGGTGTTTGTGGAGAAAGTTAGCTAGCTAGTGTATCTAGAATGGTGTTTGTAGAGAAAGTTAGCTAGCTAGTGTATCTAGAATAGTGTTTGTGGAGAAAGTTAGCTAGCTAGTGTATCTAGAATGGTGTTTGTGGAGAAAGTTAGCTAGCTAGTGTATCTAGAATGGTGTTTCTGGAGAAGGTTAGCTAGCTAGTGTATCTAGAATGATGTTTGTGGAGGAAGTTAGCTAGCTAGTGTATCTAGAATGATGTTTGTGGAGGAAGTTAGCTAGCTAGTGTATCTAGAATGATGTTTGTGGAGAAAGTTAGCTAGCTAGTGTATCTAGAATGGTGTTTGTGGAGAAAGTTAGCTAGCTAGTGTATCTAGAATGGTGTTTGTGGAGAAAGTTAGCTAGCTAGTGTATCTAGAATGGTGTTTGTAGAGAAAGTTAGCTAGCTAGTGTATCTAGAATAGTGTTTGTGGAGAAAGTTAGCTAGCTAGTGTATCTAGAATGGTGTTTGTGGAGAAAGTTAGCTAGCTAGTGTATCTAGAATGGTGTTTCTGGAGAAGGTTAGCTAGCTAGTGTATCTAGAATGATGTTTGTGGAGGAAGTTAGCTAGCTAGTGTATCTAGAATGGTGTTTGTGGAGAAAATTAGCTAGCTAGTGTATCTAGAATGATGTTTGTGGAGGAAGTTAGCTAGCTACTGTACGTAGAATATGTAGAATGGTATTTGTAGAGAAAGTTAGCTAGCTAGTGTACCCAGAATGGTATTTGTAGAGAAAGTTAGCTAGCTAGTGTATCTAGAATGGTGTTTGTGGAGAAAGTTAGCTAGCTAGTGTATCTAGAATGGTGTTTGTGGAGAAAGTTAGCTAGCTAGTGTATCTAGAATGGTGTTTCTGGAGAAGGTTAGCTAGCTAGTGTATCTAGAATGGTGTTTGTGGAGAAAATTAGCTAGCTAGTGTATCTAGAATGGTGTTTGTGGAGAAAGTTAGCTAGCTATCTAGAATGGTGTTTGTGGAGAAAGATAGCTAGCTAGTGCATCTAGAATGGTGTTTGTGGAGAAAATTAGCTAGCTAGTGTATCTAGAATGATGTTTGTGGAGGAAGTTAGCTAGCTAGTGTATCTAGAATGATGTTTGTGGAGGAAGTTAGCTAGCTAGTGTATCTAGAATGATGTTTGTGGAGGAAGTTAGCTAGCTAGTGTATCTAGAATGATGTTTGTGGAGGAAGTTAGCTAGCTAGTGTATCTAGAATGATGTTTGTGGAGGAAGTTAGCTAGCTAGTGTATCTAGAATGGTGTTTGTGGAGAAAATTAGCTAGCTAGTGTATCTAGAATGGTGTTTGTGGAGAAAGTTAGCTAGCTATCTAGAATGGTGTTTGTGGAGAAAGATAGCTAGCTAGTGCATCTAGAATGGTGTTTGTGGAGAAAATTAGCTAGCTAGTGTATCTAGAATGGTGTTTGTGGAGGAAGTTAGCTAGCTAGTGTATCAAGAATGGTGTTTGTGGAGAAACTTAGCTAGCTAGTGTATCTAGAATGATGTTTGTGGAGGAAGTTAGCTAGCTAGTGTATCTAGAATGATGTTTGTGGAGGAAGTTAGCTAGCTAGTGTATCTAGAATGGTGTTTGTGGAGAAAATTAGCTAGCTAGTGTATCTAGAATGGTGTTTGTGGAGGAAGTTAGCTAGCTAGTGTATCTAGAATGATGTTTGTGGAGGAAGTTAGCTAGCTAGTGTATCTAGAATGGTGTTTGTGGAGAAAATTAGCTAGCTAGTGTATCTAGAATGATGTTTGTGGAGGAAGTTAGCTAGCTAGTGTATCTAGAATGATGTTTGTGGAGGAAGTTAGCTAGCTAGTGTATCTAGAATGATGTTTGTGGAGGAAGTTAGCTAGCTAGTGTATCTAGAATGATGTTTGTGGAGGAAGTTAGCTAGCTAGTGTATCTAGAATGGTGTTTGTGGAGAAAATTAGCTAGCTAGTGTATCTAGAATGGTGTTTGTGGAGGAAGTTAGCTAGCTAGTGTATCTAGAATGATGTTTGTGGAGGAAGTTAGCTAGCTAGTGTATCTAGAATGGTGTTTGTGGAGAAAATTAGCTAGCTAGTGTATCTAGAATGATGTTTGTGGAGGAAGTTAGCTAGCTAGTGTATCTAGAATGATGTTTGTGGAGGAAGTTAGCTAGCTAGTGTATCTAGAATGGTGTTTGTGGAGAAAGTTAGCTAGCTATCTAGAATGGTGTTTGTGGAGAAAGATAGCTAGCTAGTGCATCTAGAATGGTGTTTGTGGAGAAAATTAGCTAGCTAGTGTATCTAGAATGATGTTTGTGGAGGAAGTTAGCTAGCTAGTGTATCTAGAATGATGTTTGTGGAGGAAGTTAGCTAGCTAGTGTATCTAGAATGATGTTTGTGGAGGAAGTTAGCTAGCTAGTGTATCTAGAATGATGTTTGTGGAGGAAGTTAGCTAGCTAGTGTATCTAGAATGATGTTTGTGGAGGAAGTTAGCTAGCTAGTGTATCTAGAATGGTGTTTGTGGAGAAAATTAGCTAGCTAGTGTATCTAGAATGGTGTTTGTGGAGAAAGTTAGCTAGCTATCTAGAATGGTGTTTGTGGAGAAAGATAGCTAGCTAGTGCATCTAGAATGGTGTTTGTGGAGAAAATTAGCTAGCTAGTGTATCTAGAATGGTGTTTGTGGAGGAAGTTAGCTAGCTAGTGTATCAAGAATGGTGTTTGTGGAGAAACTTAGCTAGCTAGTGTATCTAGAATGATGTTTGTGGAGGAAGTTAGCTAGCTAGTGTATCTAGAATGATGTTTGTGGAGGAAGTTAGCTAGCTAGTGTATCTAGAATGGTGTTTGTGGAGAAAATTAGCTAGCTAGTGTATCTAGAATGGTGTTTGTGGAGGAAGTTAGCTAGCTAGTGTATCTAGAATGATGTTTGTGGAGGAAGTTAGCTAGCTAGTGTATCTAGAATGGTGTTTGTGGAGAAAATTAGCTAGCTAGTGTATCTAGAATGATGTTTGTGGAGGAAGTTAGCTAGCTAGTGTATCTAGAATGATGTTTGTGGAGGAAGTTAGCTAGCTAGTGTATCTAGAATGATGTTTGTGGAGGAAGTTAGCTAGCTAGTGTATCTAGAATGATGTTTGTGGAGGAAGTTAGCTAGCTAGTGTATCTAGAATGATGTTTGTGGAGGAAGTTAGCTAGCTAGTGTATCTAGAATGGTGTTTGTGGAGAAAATTAGCTAGCTAGTGTATCTAGAATGGTGTTTGTGGAGAAAGTTAGCTAGCTATCTAGAATGGTGTTTGTGGAGAAAGATAGCTAGCTAGTGCATCTAGAATGGTGTTTGTGGAGAAAATTAGCTAGCTAGTGTATCTAGAATGGTGTTTGTGGAGGAAGTTAGCTAGCTAGTGTATCAAGAATGGTGTTTGTGGAGAAACTTAGCTAGCTAGTGTATCTAGAATGATGTTTGTGGAGGAAGTTAGCTAGCTAGTGTATCTAGAATGATGTTTGTGGAGGAAGTTAGCTAGCTAGTGTATCTAGAATGGTGTTTGTGGAGAAAATTAGCTAGCTAGTGTATCTAGAATGGTGTTTGTGGAGGAAGTTAGCTAGCTAGTGTATCTAGAATGATGTTTGTGGAGGAAGTTAGCTAGCTAGTGTATCTAGAATGGTGTTTGTGGAGAAAATTAGCTAGCTAGTGTATCTAGAATGATGTTTGTGGAGGAAGTTAGCTAGCTAGTGTATCTAGAATGATGTTTGTGGAGGAAGTTAGCTAGCTAGTGTATCTAGAATGGTGTTTGTGGAGGAATTTGGTATGCTAGTTAACTTGGTAAAGAAAACATTGATTTAAAAAACTGGCTAGAAAACTTCGTTAGCATTAGTTAGTATTAGCTGGGCAACTGGAGAGCTAATGTTTTTGGCGGGGAAGTGTAAGTTCCTCTCCTGACTGTGAAGTGCAGGTGCTGCAGGTACATGTGAACAAAGACGTTACCTGCAGCAGCTCTTTAGCGGACCCCCGGCGGTCCACGTCCATCTCCAGGCAGCGGTTGAGGAAGTCTCTGAAAACGGAGGATAAGCGCTCGGGGTTCTGCAGTTCTGGAGTGCCGTTAGTGGCAATCAGGTACAGCGCCTACCGGTGGACCGACAGAGAAACGCACTCGCTGTAAATCTGTAGACAATTCTTTTTAAAGTCTTTTATAAAGCTGAACTGGAATTTGTTTAA
>CM038726.1:37832472-37834972 GCA_021613375.1 Megaleporinus macrocephalus | reverse complement strand
CTTTTTGTTCTGTATGTCTCTCTCTCTCTCTTCCTCTTGCTCTCTCTCTCTCTTCCTCTTGCTCTCTCTGTCTCTCTCGCTCTCTCTGCCTCTGTCTGCCTACCACCCCCCCGCCTCCCCCTCTGCCTCTGGCTGTGTCTGGATCATAATTTCATTTCCTCGTTTCTCCCTCTTTTCACCTCTCACCTCGTTCTCCTTCTCCTCAGTGCTACTCCTCAGATCTCTCTCTCTTCTCTGTAGTGAATGCTCTGATGGTACAGACGTATGTGAATCGTGTTCACTAGTGTTTATTATTACTGCGCTGCTGAAAGTGACCGCTGCTCTTTACGCTCTACTAATACTAAAATCTGAACTTCTGCTGCTCCTGCTTTACAGATAAGAAGCTCTATTACAGTCCCACGTTCTACTGCACCTCCTCACACGGTTCAGACTCCAGTCCTCTTTTCTGTCGTTTACCATCTACAACTCTGTACCACCTAGACTGTTAACATAGACTGTTACACTGTACATGTTTTATTATAGACTGTTACACTGTACATGTTCTGTTATAGACTGTTACACTGTACATGATCTATTTTAGACTGTTACACTGTACATGTTCTATTATAGACTGTTACACTGTACATGATCTATTATAGACTGTTACACTGTACATGTTCTATTATAGACTGTTACACTACATGTTCTATTATAGACTGTTACACTGTACATGGTCTGTTATAGACTGTTACACTGTACATGTTCTATTATAGACTGTTACACTGTACATGGTCTATTATAGACTGTTACACTGCACATGTTCTATTATAGACTGTTACACTGCACATGTTCTATTATAGACTGTTACACTGTACATGTTCTATTATAGACTGTTACACTGTACATGGTCTATTATAGACTGTTACACTGTACATGATCTATTATAGACTGTTACACTGCACATGATCTATTATAGACTGTTACACTGTACATGGTCTATTATAGACTGTTACACTGCACATGTTCTATTATAGACTGTTACACTGTACATGTTCTATTATAGACTGTTACACTGTACATGTTTTATTATAGACTGTTACACTGTACATGTTCTATTTTAGACTGTTACACTGTACATGTTTTATTATAGACTGTTACACTGTACATGTTCTATTTTAGACTGTTACACTGTACATGTTCTGTTATAGACTGTTACACTGCACATGTTTTATTATAGACTGTTACACTGTACATGTTCTATTTTAGACTGTTACACTGTACATGATCTATTATAGACTGTTACACTGTACATGATCTATTATAGACTGTTACACTGTACATGTTCTATTTTAGACTGTTACACTGCACATGTTCTATTTTAGACTGTTACACTGTACATGATCTATTATAGACTGTTACACTGTACATGTTCTATTATAGGCTGTTACACTGTACATGATCTATTATAGACTGTTACACTGTACATGTTCTATTATAGACTGTTACACTGTACATGTTCTATTATAGACTGTTACACTGTACATGATCTATTATAGACTGTTACACTGTACATGTTCTATTATAGACTGTTACACTGTACATGTTCTATTATAGACTGTTACACTGTACATGTTCTATTTTAGACTGTTACACTGTACATGTTCTATTATAGACTGTTACACTGTACATGTTCTATTATAGACTGTTACACTGTACATGTTCTATTATAGACTGTTACACTGTACATGTTCTATTTTAGACTGTTACACTGTACATGATCTATTATAGACTGTTACACTGTACATGTTCTGTTATAGACTGTTACACTGCACATGATCTATTATAGACTGTTACACTGTACATGATCTATTATAGACTGTTACACTGTACATGTTCTATTATAGACTGTTACACTGTACATGTTCTATTTTAGACTGTTACACTGTACATGATCTATTATAGACTGTTACACTGTACATGTTCTATTATAGACTGTTACACTGTACATGTTCTATTATAGACTGTTACACTGTACATGTTTTATTATAGACTGTTACACTGTACATGTTCTATTATAGACTGTTACACTGTACATGTTCTATTATAGACTGTTACACTGTACATGTTCTGTTATAGACTGTTACACTGTACATGTTCTATTTTAGACTGTTACACTGTACATGGTCTATTATAGACTGTTACACTGCACATGTTCTGTTATAGACTGTTACACTGTACATGTTCTATTTTAGACTGTTACACTGTACATGTTCAATTATAGACTGTTACACTGCACATGTTCTGCTATAGACTGTTACACTGTACATGTTCTATTATAGACTGTTACACTGTACATGTTTTATTATAGACTGTTACACTGTACATGTTCTATTTTAGACTGTTACACTGTACATGTTCTGTTATAGACTGTTACACTGTACATGTTTTATTATAGACTGTTACACTGTACATGTTCTATTTTAGACTGTTACACTGTACATGATCTATTATAGACTGTTAC
>CM038726.1:37807472-37827472 GCA_021613375.1 Megaleporinus macrocephalus | reverse complement strand
GTACGACTAGCCACATGTGTTTACACACAGCGGAATTTGACCTCCGCATTTAACCCATCCGTGCAGTGAAACACCCACATATACACACACTAGTGAACATACACACTAGGGGGCGGTGAGCACACGTGCCCGGAGCGGTGGGCAGCCCTTATCCACGGCGCCCGGGGAGCAGTTGGGGTTAGGTGCCTTGCCCAAGGGCACTACAGTCATGACTTGCCGGTCCCAGGGATCGAACCGGCGACCTTCCGGTCACAAGACCGGATCCCTAACCTTCAGCCCACGACTGCCCCCACTAAACACTAACCCCTACATTTACACTAAACACTAACCCCTACATTTACACTAAACCCTAACAACTACATTTACACTAAACCCTAACAACTACATTTACACTAAACCCTAACCCCTACATTTACAATAAACCCTAACAACAACATTTACACTAAACCCTAACCCCTACATTTACACTAAACCCTAACAACTACATTTACACTAAACCCTAAACCCTACATTTACACTAAACACTAACCCCTACATTTACACTAAACACTAACTCCCACATTTAGACTAAACCCTAACCACTATATTTACACTAAACCCTAACTCCTACATTTACACTAAACACTAACCCCTACATTTACACTAAACACTAACTCCTACATTTACACTAAGCACTAACTCCCACTTTTAGACTAAACCCTAACCTCTACATTTACACTAAACCCTAACTCCTACATTTACACTAAACCCTAATGCCTACATTTACACTAAACACTAACCCCTACATTTACACTAAACACTAACCCCTACATATACACTAAACACTAACCCCTACATTTACACTAAACATTAACCCCTACATTTACACTAAACACTAACCCCTACATTTACACTAAACCCTAACCCCTACATTTACACTAAACACTAACCCCTACATCTACACTAAACACTAACCCCTACATATACACTAAACACTAACTCCTACATTTACACTAAACACTAACTCCTACATTTACACCAAACCTAACCTCTACATTTACACTAAACCCTAACTCCTACACTTACACTAAACACTAACCCCTACATTTACACTAAACACTAACCCCTACATTTACACTAAACCCTAACTCCTACATTTACACTAAACATTAACCCCTACATATACACTAAACACTAACCCCTACATTTACACTAAACACTAACCCCTACATATACACTAAACACTAACCCCTACATTTACACTAAACACTAACCCCTACATATACACTAAACACTAACCCCTACATTTACACTAAACATTAACCCCTACATTTACACTAAACACTAACTCCTACATTTACACTAAACCCTAACTCCTACATTTACACTAAACCCTTACTGACTCTCTTACTGAAACATTGGAAAAATATATTTTTTAAGATTTGAATGTGATATTTCATAAAATAACAACTGTTTTCTTCAGACGTGTTCAGTTTTATTTGATTTAATATGAACATAAGATTATTACTAGCGTAGTATATTGTAATATCTACAGCTGCTAAAAAAGGAGGAACACAATTCCGTACAAGTTAAAAAACAACGTCAACTTAGAAGTCCTGCTGTGCATGTTATTAGCTGAACGTGGTCAGTTATCTGCTGAGCTGGTTAAACTAAAACATCTTACTACGATGTTAAGAGCAAACTGAGCTTTAGTTTATATATCGTTAGTGCTATATCGTCGCTGTCCAGAGAAAAACATGTATCTCCATTTTTGTTACTTTTAATTTTTCTAAATCATTTGAACTGAACAGCTGCTGTTTACATTGTGTCCAATAGAAACGCTTCAAAACAGCTTTGAAATAATTCTGGTTTCACTGACTTACATTAAAAATAAGGACAGTTTTTGTTCTCTCCTGTGAAGTTACTATTTTGGAGATACTTGTTTTGCTTGACAGCAACGATATATTATTATTATTATTATTATTATTATTATTATTATTATTATCATTACTATTAATACTATTATCATTATAAACTATTACTATTATTATTATTATATTACTATCATCATTACTATTATTACTATTATCATTATAAACTATTATTATTATAATATTACTATCATCACTACTATTATTACGATTTTCATTATAAACTAATATTACTTTTATCATTTAAATGATTACTATTATATTACTATCATTACTAGTGTTATTACTATTATTACTATTATCATTATAAACTGTTATTATTATTATTATTATTATTATTATTATTATTATATTCGCTTCAGCATTGTTGACGGATTGGTCGTGTTCTTCACTCACGGATTTGGTGTGTTCCGGTCGCGGAGCGATGATGGGCGGCACCTCGTCATCATCCTCCTCTTCATCTTCATCTTCCTCCTCCTCTTCTTCATCTTCCTCCTCAGACACTGGAGGAGCGAGAGGAGGCTCGGACGCCGTCTTAGCTCCCTGCTGCTAACACACAATCAAAACAGCTGCAGTAAGATCTTCAGGTGGGAAACACTATACATACATTAAATACTATTAACAAAGTTAGGTTCCAGATTTCTCCTGGACGCCCCAGACATTGTATGAATGTGTTCAGTTCCTTCAGCAGCAAATCTTGATTTATCTTAATGAAGTACTGAGCAGTCAAAGCAGGTATTAGATGAGAACTGATAATAATACTGGGTTGTTTAGGAGAAGCTTGGAAAGAGTTAAATAAACACACTGACGTATGGAAAACACTACTTACTCTATTAATACTGATTCATATTTAATAATAAAGTGTAAAAGCTCTACTTACTCTATTAATACTGATTAATATTTAATAATAAAGTGTAAAAACTCTACTTACTCTATTAATACTGATTAATATTTAATAATAAAGTGTAAAAGCTCTACTTACTCTATTAATACTGATTAATATTTAATAATAAAGTGTAAAAGCTCTACTTACTCTATTAATACTGATTAATATTTAATAATAAAGTGTAAAAGCTCTACTTACTCTATTAATACTGATTAATATTGAATAATAAAGTGTAAAAGCTCTACTTACTCTATTAATACTGATTAATATTGAATAATAAAGTGTAAAAGCACTACTTACTCTATTAATACTGTTTAATATTTAATAATAAAGTCTTTACTGAGTAAATATAATAACGTCCTCAAGTGACTCATACTTTTACACAGTACTGAATATTTTTATTATTGTTTATTAGTATTGTGATAATATATATATATATATATATATATATATATATATATATATATATATATATATATATATATATATATATATATATAAACACAAACACACACACAGGCGAAAAATAATAATAAAAAACAAACACAGTTCCACCACCAGAGGGCAGCATCATGACCTGAGGACATTTCAGCAAACCAGGAAGCAAAAACTGGTTCATGATCCAGCTCCAGCGTACGACTCAAACACAACAACTACACACGCTTCATTAACACTGACAGTAACTAAACTGAACCTGAACCTCCACAGTCCCTGTAAACACTTCAGACTGAACATACGTCTCACTGATTTAATCAATATAACAGTTTTAAATTAACCACAAATACACATACATCCTTAAACACACCACACACTCTCACACACACAATCTCTCTTCAGACCACCTCACTGTCCACTGTATCAGCTCCACTGACCACACAGGACCTCCACTCACTGTCCACTGTATCAGATCCACTGACCATACAGGACCTCCACTCACTGTCCACTGTATCAGCTCCACTGACCACACAGGACCTCCACTCACTGTCCACTGTATCAGATCCACTGACCATACAGGACCTCCACTCACTGTCCACTGTATCAGCTCCACTGACCATACAGGACCGCCACTCACTGTCCACTGTATCAGCTCCACTGACCATACAGGACCTCCACTCACTGTCCACTGTATCAGCTCCACTGACCATACAGGACCGCCACTCACTGTCCACTGTATCAGATCCACTGACCATACAGGACCTCCACTCACTGTCCACTGTATCAGCTCCACTGACCATACAGGACCTCCACTCACTGTCCACTGTATCAGCTCCACTGACCATACAGGACCTCCACTCACTGTCCACTGTATCAGCTCCACTGACCATACAGGAGCTCCACTCACTGTCCACTGTATCAGCTCCACTGACCATACAGGACCTCCACTCACTGTCCACTGTATCAGCTCCACTGACCATACAGGACCTCCACTCACTGTCCACTGTATCAGCTCCACTGACCATACAGGACCTACACTCACTGTCCACTGTATCAGCTCCACTGACCATACAGGACCTCCACTCACTGTCCACTGTATCAGCTCCACTGACCATACAGGACCTCCATTCACTGACTGTAGTTCATCTGATTCTCTGTATACTTTATTACTCTGTTCTTTAATGATCAGGACCCCCACAGGACCACCACAGAGCAGATACTATTAGGGAGGTGGATCATTCTCAGCACTGCAGTGACACTGACAGTGTGTTAGTGTGTGTTCTGCTGGTGTGAGTGGATCAGACACAGCAGTGCTGCTGCTGGACAGAGAATCATCCACCAACCAAAACTATCCAGACAGCAGTGTCCTGTGGGCGGCGTCCTGTGTCCACTGATGAAGGACTAGAGGAACACAAACAGCTGCAGATGAGCTACTGTCTCTGACTTTACATCTACAAGTAGTAGGAGTGTCTAAAAGAGTAGCATCATCATACATTTGAATGAAGGTGTGTGAATATATATATATATAAGCTCCGATCACTTGTTAGCTACATAAGCCTCACAGCTAACGCAGTTAGAAAGTGTAAGTGGGACGGTTTTGAAGGAGCTACCACAGACCCGGTGGAACCAGCTGTGCTCCTCAGGCTTATTAAACCTTCTAACCTGTTCAGCGCCAGCATTTCTGCCGCAGCAGTGAAAGTGTGTGAGCTGAGCGATAGTGATCTCTGGTGGAGCTGTGGAGGCTCTGCTCCTCATGCTCCTCTCAGAGGCTCGGGGAAGAGGAAGCTCGGGGGAGTTTTGGGGAAAATCCCGGGTTCAGGCAGGTGTGAGGTGAAGGTGCTACGCAGACGTTACTCATATTTACAGACACATTCAACACAAATCACACAAACACTACAGCCGCAGCAGCGCAGTAAGAACTAGCACTTATAGAAACACACTTCAGTGGTAATCGTGAGCTGGATGTTAGTGAACCAGCCTGGAGGTTAAAGGTTTGATCCCCTGAACTGACACCGAACCCCTGACTGCTCCCCGGATACTGTGGATAGGGCTGCTCACCACTCTGGCCTAGTGTTCTCACTGCCCCCTAGTATGTGTGTTCACTAGTGTGTGTGTGTGTGTGTGTGTGTGTGTGTGTATGTGGGTGTTTCACTGGTCCTAGTATGTGTTTTCACTAGTGTGTGTGTGTGTGTGTGTGTATGTGGGTGTTTCACTGCCCCTACTATGTGTGTTTACTAGCGAGTGTGTATGTGGGTGTTTCACTGGCCCTAGTGTGTGTTTTCACTAGTGTGTGTGTGTGTGTATGTGGGTGTTTCACTGGCCCTAGTGTGTGTTTTCACTAGTGTGTGTGTGTGTGTGTATGTGGGTGTTTCACTGGCCCTAGTGTGTGTTTTCACTAGTGTGTTTGTATGTGGGTTTTCACTGCCACTAGAGTGTGTGTGTGTATGTGGGTGTTTCACTGCCACTAGAGTGTGTGTGTGTATGTGGGTGTTTAACTGCCCCTAGTGTGTGTTTTCACTACTGTGTGTTTGTGTATGTGGGTGTTTAACTGCCCCTAGTGTGTGTTTTCATGAGTGTGTGTGTGTGTATGTGGGTGTTTCACTGCCTCTTGTGTGTGCTTTCACTAGTGTGTGTGTGTGTGTGTGCATGTGTATGTGCGTATTTCACTGCCCCTAGTGTGTGTGTTCACTAATGTGTGTGTGTGTGTGTGCATGTGTATTTGGGTGTTTTGCTGCCCTTAGTATGTGTGTTACTACTGTGTGTGTTTGTGCAAGCTTATGTTTTCCTGCGCCCTACTGTGTGTTCACTAGTGTGTGTGTGAATATATATATATATATATATATATATATATATATATATATATATTTATATTGGTATATACACTGGTAATTAATGAATTAATGAATTACACAGTATGTAAACAATTGATGGTTAACATGATGCATACTTTATTTAGCTAGCGTATGTAAACCACAGTCTTAAACAGAGGTTCTTTAAAGTTTTGTTCATTAAAGAGAATCTATTTGGAACCGTTTTTGCTGCTGTACAGAATCATATACAGCACATCACCATGCAAAGAACAACTGAAGCCAGTAATGATTCTATATGTAAACAGAACCACTGTGTTCAGTAAAGAACCCTATTTGTGTTTAGCAGCTGATATCTCTATTAATCCCACTGTTTAATAGAAGTGCAATGAAAGACAAACATATTAAATAAAATGTTCAATGTTTTGACAAAATGAGTGTATTAATACTTCAAACTGTGGATATTCACTCTGCTGTTGCTGTTGTTAGTTTGCTGCTCACTGACTCTAACATAACTGGTCTTACTGGTCTCACAGGTGTTTTACCTGGTAAATGATATGATGTACTTCAGTGATAAACAAATTGTGCCTGCCAGTGACCGGAAATAACTCTGACTTTATCAACAGAGACCTTCAGAGACGCGTCAGTCAGTCAGTGTTACAGTTTACCTGTACACAGGTAGGTGAAGGTAGTGTTAGGAGTCTTACCCAAGGACTCGTATTGGTATAGTGTAAGGTGGTTAACCAGGTGTGCAATAACACTATGAACTAACACACTATACTACACCAGCACTATACTACACACTACACACAGTATCATTTCAGCGCTGGATTCTCAACGTTTCTTCAGGCTGCACACAAACTGAAACCCTAACTGACCTCAGCACAACACAGAAGAACAAGTTCTACCAGCAGCTGAGAGGAACCAGACACGCGGCGCTAGCCTGAAGCTGAGTGTTAGCATTAGCGCTCGCTGTGAGGGTGATTTGCATGTGAGCTGCAGATCCAGTGAACCAGACAACAAGCAGACAAAGGAATCAGTCCAGATACAGTTAGATCATCACATTTACCCACTTTATCTTCCCCATTTACCCCAAACAGGGTCAATCAGCCTGGACACGCCCGCTACTTTACTATCAGTGCTGAAGCTGCAAAGCTAATGTAGCTAAACACAATGAAAGCTTATCATAAGCAATTAGCATGGTGCTAACTGCATGCCTCAATATCAGAAACACTGAACCACGCTGTTTGAGACAGTGTTCATTAAATGAGGCCACAATAATCAGCAGAATATAAACTAACACTACTTCTTAGCTACATTAGCCACGTAGCTCCAGCGCTTAGACGAAAGAAGTGAAGTTCAGAAGATAAACACATCCTGACAGACTGAGTACAGTCGGGGAAAACTCTGAGATATTTGGCCAAATGATATATAAGAACAGCACTCCTGCCCCGTCTCTGATACAGCGCAGTGTGTATTTGACTAAACAGACCAGCGGCCTCGTTTATAAAGAACTCAGATCTGATCTAGTAGCTATTTACAGTCGTATGCAAAAGTTTGGCCCCCGGCGCAAATTATGTGTTTGGTTGAACACAGTCCTGCATTTTCCTGCACAGTTACTGTATATCTGCACACTGAAAACAGAGGGTAGAGTATAGGGTGTTCCACTGCAGCCCTCCACACTGCAGTCCGGGGTTCAATTCCCCAATAAATTACCCTAACACCCCACTATACTAATAAGAGTCCTAACACTACCTTCACCTACCTGTGTACAGGTAAACTGGATAACACTGCTTATTAACTGTATTAACATGTGCAGTAAATAAGATCCTAATAAACATATTATAAGTAAGCAAGTTCAATGTCCTGAAGATCATTTTCATAGAGATAACTACATCTATAAGATCTTTATTAATTCATTTGCAAGGCCATAAGTAGAACTTATTAACTGTTATTAACCACTGCCTGACTCTTATTAAGTGTTTATAAATAATATGATAGTATTTCATTTGTCAGTATTTCTGTCATTTAACTAAACTCTTATTGTAAGTTACTGTAACACTCTTAAGTTACTGTAGTAAAGTTAAGTTACTGTACTGGGAAGTTACTGTAAATAAACAATATTCAGTTGTTGCATATTATGAAACATGACTGTTTACTAGCAAATGACTATCATCGTTTATTATTATGTCAAGTTCAAGTATGTTTTTAACTAAAAAATTACAATTAATTTACATTTAATTCCTCACTCAATAAAAGACAACCTTTACAGAAAAGCCATAATAATAAAATAAAAAATGAATAAAATAAAAAAGAAACAATAAAAAAGTATTTGGATGGCTGGACTGACAAACACAACTAATTCTAGTGTTTATAAGGAAGTTTTGTACATGTTATGAATGCTAATATATATAATAAAAAAATCAATAATAATACAAACTTCCAGTGTGGACATGTAAATGCCCCTGAGTGCACTGGCGGGTGGAGTTGCTGCTAAACACTATAAGCAGTCAGCAATATATTGTTCTATGAAACATGTTTGTTTATTAGCAAATGACTATCATCATTTATTATTATGTCAAGTTTGAGTATGTTTTTAACTGAAAATTACAATAAATTTACATTTAATTACTCACTCAATAAAAACTTTGTAACTTACAGAAAAGCCATAATAATAAGAAATAAAAATAAAATAAAAACTAAAAAATTTGGATGGCTGGATAAACTGCTGCCAAAAAGATGCTGGATTTACGATGGCAACCTCCTCATTCTTTAAATTGGAAACAATGGGTTCTTTCATGTGTGGACATCATTAATCTGGAACTGGCAACTGCTCGCATCCATGGTGCTAAAGAAAGTGCGTATCTATCTATCTATCTATCTATCTATCTATCTATCTATCTATCTATCTATCTATCCATCTATCCATCTATCCATCTATCTATCCGTCTATCCATCTATCTATCTATCCATCTATCTATCTATCTATTAATCTATCTATCTATCTATTAATCTATCTATCTATCTACACACACAAAACTTTCCACCCTGAAGTCTTGACACAGAAAATGAAACTGATTGAGACTGTGAAACGAAGTGTGACTGTCTGATGGTACATAAAACCACACAAAAGCTAAAATACTGTAAGAAACAGTAATAAAAACATAACAATATGAACATATGGGCCCTTAAAATATTCATAACATGTACATTGATGACTGTTTATTAGACACACATTATTACACTACACATCACAGGCTTTCCTTAATCTTTACACTTCACAATAATATACATTATAAATATATACATTATGAATATATACATAATAAATATATACAGAAATATTACATAAACATGCCCTAGTTCAGACGTGTGTCTTAAAATTAAAATTAAAATGCTTTTATTAGGGAGCAAATCATTACATCATTTATTATTTTCTATAGAAAAAAGCTTTTAAGCATTAAAACATGCACTCAGTCATATGAGTTTAAACCTTTTACCCTGTAAATTTAACCAATTATAACTTAATAATAACTATGTACACTAACAAGCGGCGCTACTGCAAATAGTTCACTGGCCTGTGCGGTACGTTACCTTGCCAAATAGTGATCCTATGAGAAGTAAACTGCGTTACAGGATCTGATGTGACAGTCTACAGTAAATTATATATATATAATTTACTGTAGTTATAATATAATATATACACACATACACAGCTGCCCACATACGCAACCAATTCTAGTGTTTATAAAGAAGTTATGTACATGTTATGAATGTTAATATATATGATAAATAATCAATAATAATACAAACTTCCAGTGTGGACATGTAAATGCCCCCGAGTGCATTGGGGGGTGGAGTTTGAAGCTAAACACTGTTCTATCTTGCCAAATAGTGATCCTATGAGAAATGAACTTTATTACATGATCTGATGTGATAGTCTGAATATATTTTCATTCTTTAGTATATAAAATAAAACAGAACCCTATAAACCCTATTTTTTAAAGATTATGTCTGCACAGGTTGCAGCCGCCCACATACGCAACCAATTCTAGTGTTTACAAGGAAGTCCTGTACATATTATGAATGTTTTATATATTTATAATATTTATCTGTTTATAAAGAAATTATGTACACGTACATGTTATGAACACTGATGTGCCCAACTTTAAGCCGGGGCATGTAAACTACTCCGGAGTGCACTGGTGGGTGGAGTTTGCTGCTAAACTCTATGAGCAGTGCAGTAAAATATAGCTTGTGAGCTTGCCAAATAGTGCTCCTACAGGTTTGGTGCAGTACAAAGCCGGGTAGAGATTAAAGGTGAGGTTTTACCTTGTCAAATAATGCGCTGCAGGTTCTAAGGCTGACTGGTGGCCCGGAGGACAGGAGGCGGTTCTGAATGGTAATAAAGGTCGAGAACGGAGGGACATTTAACTCAACACGCACAAACACACAGCATTCAAACACCACAAATGGACTCGCAGCACCAAAAAATGGGGACATCAGGAGAGGGAGGGTGGCAGGACCGGACCGATACATCGTCCGGCCGATACATCGAACGATATTTCTCATTAATACTCATAATATATTATCAGGAGCCTCTTATATAATCACTCTTTTTTTTCTGGAGCTGACATATCCAGGCTCCGCCCACTTGAGCTGGTAATGCAAAAATATCAAGATTAAAATAATAAACACATATCAAATGTGTTCAGACCTAGGCTTTAGCGTGAGGCTGGCATGGCGGGTTACATGCAAAGAGAACCAATCACTAATAAGCACAAGCCAAAAAAATTCTAAGAATTCTGGGAAGCTCCGCCTCCAGCAGTTAACACACTATAACTGTAATGAACTGTAATTAAACCTATAGCTACGGTAGCCGAAACTGTTAATCCTTAAAATCAACATCATCATCATCATCGATGCTCGTATCGGTCAGGCCCTGGAAGAGAGGAGGAGGAGGAGGGGAGGTAGAGCGAGAAAGAGAGGGAGGAAGGGAGGTGGAGGGTCTGTATCTATGGGGAGGGTGAGAGAGTGTGAGTTGGGAGTGAAAGAGGAAGCAGCCGAGCATGGTCCCGAAGACGCGAGCGCATTGTCTGGCGCTGTGGGCTGCTCAGTGATTTGAGAGGAGCTGGTAAGTGGAAGCTGTAGCAGGAGCTGAAGAGGTGTCAGCGGAGTACATAAAGATTAGAGGTGTTTCATTTGCCTTTCAAATCCAGCCGGCCGGGTTTGAGTCACACGGGGATCTGAGAGCCCAGCGGTCGCGTCACATTTACCACGCGGTAACGTTAAGCTGCCACGGTCGTCACTTTGAAAGACACTTCAACTAAATATCACGACGAGGTGCTTCATAACACGGCCGTCTGCGTGTGTACGCCACCGGTTCTACCCTGGAACTCAACCTCGCAGCAAACCGTGGAATCCACTGACCTTGAAGTCTCTACTGAGCTGTGGAGGTTCTCGTCTTTCCAGCACGTTGCCTAAAGCTACACAGGTCTGATTCTAGAACTTTCCTCGAGATCAGACAAAGAAGAACAAACGACTGCAGCTGATTAGAATTCTTACACCAATGAAGAAAAACTGAGATTTACACCAGTGGACTAGAATACGAGCCAGTAGGGGTGTAAGAAAATATTGAAATATTGAAATATTGAATATCGGGATATTATGTTTAGTGATACTGTATCAATTCTTAAAAACACAGTATCGATACACAGATTCCTGGCAGACAGTGAATCATTGTGTGTTGTGTTTAAACCTCTGACCACTAGATGGCAGTGTTTTAATCCATTTTCAGCTCCACTCCAACATTAACAAGCAGCACAAGGGTGCAGTGCTATTGTAAGCATTGATAAACCTGTTCATACAGTGGTGTGTTTTAATAGTAGGATTTGAAAAATCACAATATATCACTTGCGATATATTAAATTGTGACCGCTGTATTGTGATACGTAATATATCAACAGATTCTTGCCAATACACAGCCCTACTAGCCAGCCAAGCTAAGATGGTGGAAGCCAAACCATAGATCTTGTAGATCTACTTCATAAACTTTGAGGTTATATAGGAAGTTCCTTTCTAAAAATCCACATCTTTATGCTTCACTTGCCAGGCATGTCGGTCAGACAAGGGCTGACAAAGATAACAAGCTCAGTTAGGCAGCAGAGAAAATAGACTAAATACTAAAAACATGAAGATGTGAGTTCATAACAAGAAACTCTCAATTAAACCCTATAGTTTATCAAGCAGATCCACAAAGAACCCGTGTTTTTCTTTAACCAGTGGAGCTAATGTTCAGACTAAGTTAGTGGTACCAAACTCTCCATTGGTGTAAGAGTTATAATCTCTGTATCAACTGCGGCCGCTTCCGCTTCTCTCTCTTCACAAGGAAAGTTCTAGAATCAGAACTGAGGAGTTTTTTAGAAACTCAGATCTGCAGCTGCTGAAAAGACAGAACCTCAGCGGCTCAGTAGAAACCTGGACTTCTCAGCGAGCGGAGCTGGAGTTGAAAGACCGTATTTAGACCCTTTTAAACCCAACATGCTGCCTCACTACAGAAGGAGGTGATGGAGAAAAGGTTCACAGGTTCTGCTGCTCATTAATTTTGGGATCTGGAAGAGCGTTCCGACCCGGAAATGGTGGAAAACACACAGTGCCATCCGATAAAAGCAGGAATAGAGGATAAGCACATGACCACAGCTGGCACGAGTCACTGCAGTTACACTCACTGAGCAGCTGATAGACTGAACTGAGCGTTAGTGTTAGAGTTAGAGTTCAGAGTAAATGCAGTGAAAAACAAAAAGACTGAGTAACCACCAGTATACAACCAACAACCACTCTTATACAATCAAATACCACTATTATACAATTAAACACCACTATTATACAACCAACAACCACTCTTATACAATCAAATACCACTATTATACAATTAAACACCACTATTATACAATTAAACACCACTATTATACAACCAACAACCACTCTTCTACAATTAAACACCACTCTTATACAATCAAATACCACTATTATACAATTAAACACCACTATTATACAACCAACAACCACTCTTATACAATTAAACACCACTATTATACAATTAAACACCACTACTATACAATTAAACACCACTATTATACAACCAACAACCACTCTTATACAATTAAACACCACTATTATACAACCAACAACCACTCTTATACAATTAAACACCACTATTATACAATTAAACACCACTATTATACAATTAAACACCACTATTATACAACCAACAACCACTCTTATACAATTAAACACCACTATTATACAATTAAACACCACTACTATACAATTAAACACCACTATTATACAATTAAACACCACTATTATACAACCAACAACCACTCTTATACAATTAAACACCACTATTATACAACCAACAACCACTCTTATACAATTAAACACCACTATTATACAATTAAACACCACTATTATACAATTAAACACCACTATTATACAACCAACAACCACTCTTATACAATTAAACACCACTATTATACAATTAAACACCACTACTATACAATTAAACACCACTACTATACAATTAAACACCACTATTATACAACCAACAACCACTCTTATACAATTAAACACCACTATTATACAACCAACAACCACTCTTATACAATTAAACACCACTATTATACAATTAAACACCACTATTATACAATTAAACACCACTATTATACAACCAACAACCACTCTTATACAATTAAACACCACTATTATACAATTAAACACCACTATTATACAATTAAACACCACTATTATACAACCAACAACCACTCTTATACAATTAAACACCACTATTATACAATTAAACACCACTATTATACAATTAAACACCACTATTATACAACCAACAACCACTCTTATACAATTAAACACCACGATTATACAACCAACAACCACTCTTATACAATCAAATTCCACTATTATACAATTAAACACCACTATTATACAATTAAACACCACTATTATACAACCAACAACCACTCTTATACAATTAAACACCACTATTATACAATTAAACACCACTACTATACAATTAAACACCACTATTATACAATTAAACACCACTATTATACAACCAACAACCACTCTTATACAATTAAACACCACTATTATACAACCAACAACCACTCTTATACAATTAAACACCACTATTATACAATTAAACACCACTATTATACAACCAACAACCACTCTTATACAATTAAACACCACTATTATACAATTAAACACCACTATTATACAATTAAACACCACTATTATACAATTAAACACCACTATTATACAACCAACAACCACTCTTATACAATTAAACACCACTATTATACAATTAAACACCACTATTATACAATTAAACACCACTATTATACAACCAACAACCACTCTTATACAATTAAACACCACTATTATACAACCAACAACCACTCTTATACAATCAAATACCACTATTATACAATTAAACACCACTATTATACAACCAACAACCACTCTTATACAATTAAACACCACTATTATACAATTAAACACCACTATTATACAATTAAACACCACTATTATACAACCAACAACCACTCTTATACAATCAAATACCACTATTATACAATTAAACACCACTATTATACAATTAAACACCACTATTATACAACCAACAACCACTCTTCTACAATTAAACACCACTCTTATACAATCAAATACCACTATTATACAATTAAACACCACTATTATACAACCAACAACCACTCTTATACAATTAAACACCACTATTATACAATTAAACACCACTACTATACAATTAAACACCACTATTATACAACCAACAACCACTCTTATACAATTAAACACCACTATTATACAACCAACAACCACTCTTATACAATTAAACACCACTAATATACAATTAAACACCACTATTATACAATTAAACACCACTATTATACAACCAACAACCACTCTTATACAATTAAACACCACTATTATACAATTAAACACCACTATTATACAATTAAACACCACTATTATACAACCAACAACCACTCTTATACAATTAAACACCACTATTATACCATTAAACACCGCTATTATACAATTAAACACCGCTATTATACAACCAACAACCACTCTTATACAATTAAACACCACTATTATACAATTAAACACCACTATTATACAACCAACAACCACTCTTATACAATTAAACACCACGATTATACAACCAACAACCACTCTTATACAATCAAATACCACTATTATACAATTAAACACCACTATTATACAACCAACAACCACTCTTATACAATTAAACACCACTATTATACAATTAAACACCACTATTATACAACCAACAACCACTCTTATACAATTAAACACCACTATTATACAATTAAACACCACTATTATACAATTAAACACCACTATTATACAATTAAACACCACTATTATACAACCAACAACCACTCTTATACAATTAAACACCACTATTATACAATTAAACACCACTATTATACAATTAAACACCACTATTATACAACCAACAACCACTCTTATACAATTAAACACCACTATTATACAACCAACAACCACTCTTATACAATCAAATACCACTATTATACAATTAAACACCACTATTATACAACCAACAACCACTCTTATACAATTAAACACCACTATTATACAATTAAACACCACTACTATACAATTAAACACCACTATTATACAACCAACAACCACTCTTATACAATTAAACACCACTATTATACAATTAAACACCACTATTATACAATTAAACACCACTATTATACAACCAACAACCACTCTTATACAATTAAACACCACTATTATACAACCAACAACCACTATTATACAATTAAACATCACTATTATACAACCAACAACCACTCTTATACAATTAAACACCACTATTATACCATTAAACACCGCTATTATACAACCAACAACCACTCTTATACAATTAAACACCACTATTATACAATTAAACACCACTATTATACAATTAAACACCACTATTATACAACCAACAACCACTCTTATACAATTAAACACCACTATTATACAATTAAACACCACTATTATACAACCAACAACCACTCTTATACAATTAAACACCACTATTATACAATTAAACACCACTATTATACAATTAAACACCACTATTATACAACCAACAACCACTCTTATACAATTAAACACCACTATTATACAATTAAACACCACTACTATACAATTAAACACCACTATTATACAATTAAACACCACTATTATACAACCAACAACCACTCTTATACAATTAAACACCACTATTATACCATTAAACACCACTATTATACAACCAACAACCACTCTTATACAATTAAACACCACTATTATACCATTAAACACCGCTATTATACAATTAAACACCGCTATTATACAACCAACAACCACTCTTATACAATTAAACACCACTATTATACAACCAACAACCACTCTTATCCAATTAAACACCGCTATTATACAATCAAACACCACTATTATACAACCAATAACCACTGTTATGCAATTAAACACCACTATTATACAACCAACAACCACTCTTATCCAATTAAACACCACTATTATACCACCAAGAACCACTCTTATACAATTAAACACCGCTATTATACAATCAAACACCACGATTATACAACCAACAACCACTCTTATACAATTAAACACAGCTATTATACAACCAACAACCACTCTTATACAATTAAACACCGCTATTATACAATTAAACACCACTATTATACAACCAACAACCACTCTTATACAATTAAACACCGCTATTATACAATTAAACACCAGTATTATACCACCAACAACCACTCTTATACAATTAAACACCGCTATTATACATTCAAACACCACGATTATACAACCAACAACCACTCTTATACAATCAAACACCACGATTATACAACCAACAACCACTATTATACAATTAAACACCGCTATTATACAACCAAACAACACTATTATACAATTAAACCCTACTATTATACAACCAACAACCACTATTATACAAGTAAACACCACTATTATACAATTAAACACCAATATTATACAACCAAACACCACTATTATACAAGTAAACACTGCTATTATACAACCAACAACCACTATTATACAACCAAACACCACTATTACACAATTAAACACCACTATTACACAACCAACAACCACTATTATACAGTTAAACACCAATACTATACAACCTAACACCACTATTATACAATTAAACACCACTACTATACAACCTAACACCACTATTATACAATTAAACACCACTGTTATACAACCAATAACCACTATTATACAACAAAACACCAACATTATAAGATTAAACACAACTATTATACAACCAAACACCGACATTATAAGATTAAACACCACCATTATACAACCTAACACCAACATTATACAATTAAACACCACCAATATACAACTAACAACCACTATTATACAACCAAACACCAACATTATAAGATTGCACACCACTATTATACAAACAAACACCAACATTATACAATTAATCACCACTATTATACAACCAAACACCACCTATCTAATCTAATCTACAACCAAACACCACCATTATACAACCAAACACCACCTATCTAATCTAATCTACAACCAAACACCACCTATCTAATCTAATGATCAGGAACTTACTGCTACCTTTACAGTCTCCACTCTAAACACCAGCAAACAGAGATGTAGGTCTGAGACAGGGTTACATCACAGCGAGCCTCAGGACACAGAGAGAGAGAGAGAGAGAGAGAGAGAGAGAGAGAGAGAGAGAGAGAGAGAGAGAGAGAGAGACAGAGAGAGAGAGAGAGAGAGAGAGAGAGAGAGAGAGAGAGAGAGAGACAGAGAGAGAGAGAGAGAGAGAGAGAAAGCTCTGACAGCACTTTCAAAGAAACATGCAGTCCATCAGAGTCAGACACAAGAAAAATATCAAAACTAGCCGACCACGTCTGACCCTGCGTCCTAACACTCACACTAACAGTTCCACTACAGAGAGACACTGGACAGTCATATACAATTCCTGCTAACAGTATCACACTGGACGGTCAGTAGTTTATTAGTAAACAAAATATCTATATATCTGTGTTGTAAACATAGTCACACCAACATTAGGTATATCACAATAATTTCATTCAACCTAATGAGAAACTGTAACTCAGTTTATATACAATACCTACATTTAGAGTTATACATTCACGCTAATGAGAAACTGTAACTCAGTTTATATACAATACCTACATTTAGAGTTATACATTCAACCTAATGAGAAACTGTAACTCAGTTTATATACAATACCTACATTTAGAGTTATACATTCAACCTAATGAGAAACTGTAACTCAGTTTATATACAATACCTACATTTAGAGTTATACATTCAACCTAATGAGAAACTGTAACTCAGTTTATATACAATACCTACATTTAGAGTTATACATTCAACCTAATGAGAAACTGTAACTCAGTTTATATACAATACCTACATTTAGAGTTATACATTCAACCTAATGAGAAACTGTAACTCAGTTTATATACAATACCTACATTTAGAGTTATACATTCAACCTAATGAGAAACTGTAACTCAGTTTATATACAATACCTACATTTAGAGTTATACACTCAACCTAATGAGAAACTGTAACTCAGTTTATATACAATACCAACATTTAGAGTCATACATTCAACCTAATGAGAAACTGTAACTCAGTTTATATACAATACCTACATTTAGAGTGAGTTATGCTGTTAGTGTTTGTGAATAAGTGTGCTGGCAGCCATGATCAGGAAAGTGGTGTTTAGAGGGTAGCATCATCGCAGGTGAGCGACTCATGAATCGCTTGATTCATAACTCATGAATCATTTGACTCATAACTTGTGAATCATTTGACTCATAACTCATGAAGCGTTTGATTCATGGAGCTGAATCAGCAGGCTAAAGCTCAAACTGGGGTTAAAGGTCATTAAAGCAGGGCTTACCAACGTGTTAGCCGCGATGTATCCATGAGCTGACTTATCTAGAACCAAAACAAATCAGATTCAACAGTCAATCAACAGCTTCACAAGCTGTAAAGTGGATCAGAAGTTGGTGTTTTGACTGAATCATTGTTGGAATGAATCAATTATGATATACAGGGTGAGTCAAAATTCTCAGGACACTTTATTTCAGAAGTGAAAGGGAAAAGGATGTATCTGAATTACCAACAAGTAATGGGTGACGGGGGGCCATCTTTTAGGCCGCCATCTTGGATCAAGTGCATTTTGTCCAATGGGAAATGGGAATGCAATCAGATTTGCAATGTATGGTTGTTCTAACTTTCTGTGTTGATAACATTTAAATCACAAGAGATGTTACAAATCTGATTATATCAATCGATTTCTGAGACAGTTCTGATCTTCTTTGATCTGCTACACGACCACCTTCCCATTGAAAAAACTTGCCCTTGATCTAATATGGCAGCTTTGAAGATGGCCGCCATATTCAGGACATAGCCTAAAAGATAGACCCCGTCACTCGTTACTTGCTGGGGTATTAAGTAGGGGTGTAAGAAAATATCAAAATATTGAATATCAGGATATTATGTTTAGTGATATTGTATCAAGTCTTAAAAACACAGTATCGATACACAGATTCCTGGCAGGCAGTGAATCATTGTGTGCTGTGTTTAAACCTCTGACCACTAGATGGCAGTGTTGTAATCCATTTTCAGCTCCACTCCAACATTAACAAGCAGCACAAGGGCGCAGTGCTATTGTAAACATTGATAAACCTGTTCATATGTTTTAATAGTAGAATTTGAAAAATCACAGTATATCACTTTGCTTGCAGTATTGTAGTATATTGTGATATA
>CM038726.1:37799972-37802472 GCA_021613375.1 Megaleporinus macrocephalus | reverse complement strand
CTAAATCTAGAAAGCTAAAAGTTTTCTGCCTCTGTGAACTTTATTAAATATAGTTGTTTACTGACATGCATTGATTAACAATAAACCAAAAATGCACATAAGGTTATTCATAAAGAAATTAATGTCGAAAAATGTTGGAGTATCTATTGGGCTAAAACTATATATGAAGATATAGATAGATGAAAATATCTGCCACATAGGCAATAATATATTATTTCTCTAAAACATTTTGTATATCCCATATCCTTCATATATTCAATATGTACTCTTTAAGATTATTCATGATATATATATATATATATATAATTATTCATTTATAATTTCTTAATAAGTTATCTTTCATTTATTATTGAAACTTCATTTAGGACAATGTTTATTAGAATTTTAAACTGGATATTAATCTTAGTAGACCTTTCTTATAGAAAATAATTTTATTAAAACTTTATTTTTGGATATTCATTTTAGTAGAACTTCACTCTGGAAATTAATTTTATTGGAACTTTATTCCAGAAATTAATTTTATTAAAACTTTATACTGGATATTATTTTATTAGACGTTCAATCTGGATATCAATTTTATTGGAACTATTTTGAAAATAAATTTTATTAAAATTTTATACTGGATATTATTTTATTAGAACTTCAATTTTATTTACATCATCATTCTAAATAAAACTTAATACTTCTCCAATGATCTGTTTTTGAGAAATAATATATAATTATTGCCTTTATGACCGAAATTTTCATGTATCTAACATAAACAGCCTGTAACTAATGACTAGTGAAATTATATTTATAGAAAATAATAATCAAATCAGAAACGATCTTTAAAAATTTGTAACTAAAAAGGTAAAAGTTTCAAATTTGCACGAATTTAATTAAAGATTTTCTTTCCATGATGTGAGCAGCCAGGCCTGTGGAGTGAAATGACCCTGTGAAGTGTTTGTGTGTGTCTCACTCTTATCCCCTCCAGGGAAGATGGACCGTAGCCTGGCTGACTTCTTGTTTTTTTCTTCTGGAGCCATTGGAAGTGGTTTAGAACTGTGCAGGGAAGAGTCGCGGGAGCTGCTGCTCATTCTCAGCGGCGGAGCGGGCGGCTTCTCCTCAATATCAACACTATCAGACATGATTAACACTCACCACGGCCTGAGAGTGAGAGAGAGAGAGAGAGAGAGAGAGAGAGAGAGAGAGAGAGAGAGAGAGAGAGAGAGAGAGAGAGAGAGATTACTAAAACAACACTTCAGCAGCACCAACATTTATCCAAAATAAACATTCCAGTACTAACCAGCACAGAGAAGAAATAAGAGTCACTTACAGAGAAACTAATAGAACAGGAGAGATTATAGCTGATAAATTTATTATAAACGTCAGGTATAAATTCTAGATGGTCATATGAGTAATAAATATCAAAAGTTTAAAACATCAGACATACGCCAGTGTAGGGATATACATCTGCTCCAATGTACAAAACTACAAACACAACCCAGATTTTCAGCTAGCTATAAAAAAACAGACACACATACGTGCACATATTCTATTTCTGTACTTAAACTCACACTGAACCAGCCGGTAATCACGTCCAGCACCAACCGCTCAAAGGTTAGGACTTTACTAAAGTTGTACTCTTTTCTATAGAGGCTCATTTTAAAATTAAAACAAACTTTTTAAAACCTCTATATTTCAGAAACTAATAAAGATACAAGCCTGAAATTTTAAACGGTACGTATTGGGTACACTGACATCATATCCTGAAAATATCAAGCAAATCTGTGAATTTAAATAGAATGTGATTAAACATCCGTTCCATGAAATTACACTGTCTTTCCTCTCCAGTAAAAGTTTCCATATGAAATAATTAAACACGGTAATATTCGGAACATGGTCGTTCGTTATTCACTGTGAAACCTGATAAAGCGTGTAAATACAGAAACTAGGTGAACTTTCTATTTGTGTGTGTGTGTTTACAGTGAGTGTGTATCATGCGGTGGAAATCAATTGTAATTAACCTGTGACCTGCTGGCGTAATGAATGTGTGTCACACTGAAAGCATGAACTGTTTTCCATCACAGTCAGCAGTGAGAGTCTAAAACTGATCAAAACCTGAAACAACTTGATGTAAAATACAAAATCATGAAATCATTTTTGCAAACACAATATATACAGAAATATGCAAATATTTCAATTTTAATTCATTTATTTTTTAAACATTAAATTCTTTATTGATCCCAGGAGAAAATATTTCCACATTTAACCCATCGGTGCAGTGAAACACTAGTGAACACACACACACACAGGGGGCAGTGAGCACACTTGCCCGGAACCGTGGGCAGCCCTATATAATAATATAATATCCTTTACATAGAACCTACTTAAACACGGAACTTCTCTGTAAAATATAATGCAGAATTGTAAACAATTGGAATTAATTTAAAATACTTATAAATAATATATATACTTATAAATATCATATATATATATATATATATATGATATTAAAGTT
>CM038726.1:37784972-37794972 GCA_021613375.1 Megaleporinus macrocephalus | reverse complement strand
AGGTATTGTATATAAACTGAGTTACAGTTTCTCATTAGGTTGAATGTATAACTCTAAATGTAGGTATTGTATATAAACTGAGTTACAGTTTCTCATTAGGTTGAATGTGTAACTAAATGTAGGTATTGTATATAAACTGAGTTACAGTTTCTCATTAGGTTGAATGTATAACTCTAAATGTAGGTATTGTATATAAACTGAGTTACAGTTTCTCATTAGGTTGAATGTATAACTCTAAATGTAGGTATTGTATATAAACTGACTTACAGTTTCTCATTAGGTTGAATGTATAACTCTAAATGTAGGTATTGTATATAAACTGACTTACAGTTTCTCATTAGGTTGAATGTATAACTCTAAATGTAAGTATTGTATATAAATTAAGTTACAGTTTCTCATTAGGTTAAATGTATAACTCTAAATACAGGTATTGTTTATAATATGACTTACAGTTTCTCATTAGGTTGATTGTATAACTCTAAATGTAGGTATTGTATATAAACTGAGTTACAGTTTCTCATTAGGTTGAATGTATAACTCTAAATGTAGGTATTGTATATAAACTGAGTTACAGTTTCTCATTAGGTTGAATGTATAACTCTAAATGTAGGTATTGTATATAAACTGAGTTACAGTTTCTCATTAGGTTGAATGTGTAACTAAATGTAGGTATAGTATATAAACTGAGTTACAGTTTCTCATTAGGTTGAATGTATAACTCTAAATGTAGGTATTGTATATAAACTAAGCTACAGTTTCTCATTAGGTTGAATGTATAACTCTAAATGTAGGTATTGTATATAAACTGACTTACAGTTTCTCATTAGGTTGAATGTATAACTCTAAATGTAGGTATTGTATATAAACTAAGCTACAGTTTCTCATTAGGTTGAATGTATAACTCTAAATGTAGGTATTGTATATAAACTGACTTACAGTTTCTCATTAGGTTGAATGTATAACTCTAAATGTAGATATTGTATATAAACTGAGTTACAGTTTCTCATTAGGTTGAGTGTATAACTCTAAATGTAGGTATTGTATATAAACTGAGTTACAGTTTCTCATTAGGTTTAGTGTATAACTCTAAATGTAGGTATTGTATTTAAACTGAGTTACAGTTTCTCATTAGGTTGAATGTATAACTCTAAATGTAGGTATTGTATATAAACTGACTTATGGTTTCTCAATAGGTGGAATGTATACCTCAAAATGTAGGTATTGTATATAAACTGAGTTACAGTTTCTCATTAGGTTGAATGTATAACTCTAAATGTAGGTATTGTATATAAACTGACTTACAGTTTCTCATTAGGTTGAATGTATAACTCTAAATGTAGGTATTGTATATAAACTGACTTACAGTTTCTCATTAGGTTGAATGTATAACTCTAAATGTAGGTATTGTATATAAATTAAGTTACAGTTTCTCATTAGGTTAAATGTATAACTCTAAATACAGGTATTGTTTATAATATGACTTACAGTTTCTCATTAGGTTGATTGTATAACTCTAAATGTAGGTATTGTATATAAACTGAGTTACAGTTTCTCATTAGGTTGAATGTATAACTCTAAATGTAGGTATTGTATATAAACTGAGTTACAGTTTCTCATTAGGTTGAATGTATAACTCTAAATGTAGGTATTGTATATAAACTGAGTTACAGTTTCTCATTAGGTTGAATGTGTAACTAAATGTAGGTATAGTATATAAACTGAGTTACAGTTTCTCATTAGGTTGAATGTATAACTCTAAATGTAGGTATTGTATATAAACTAAGCTACAGTTTCTCATTAGGTTGAATGTATAACTCTAAATGTAGGTATTGTATATAAACTGACTTACAGTTTCTCATTAGGTTGAATGTATAACTCTAAATGTAGGTATTGTATATAAACTAAGCTACAGTTTCTCATTAGGTTGAATGTATAACTCTAAATGTAGGTATTGTATATAAACTGACTTACAGTTTCTCATTAGGTTGAATGTATAACTCTAAATGTAGATATTGTATATAAACTGAGTTACAGTTTCTCATTAGGTTGAGTGTATAACTCTAAATGTAGGTATTGTATATAAACTGAGTTACAGTTTCTCATTAGGTTTAGTGTATAACTCTAAATGTAGGTATTGTATTTAAACTGAGTTACAGTTTCTCATTAGGTTGAATGTATAACTCTAAATGTAGGTATTGTATATAAACTGACTTATGGTTTCTCAATAGGTGGAATGTATACCTCTAAATGTAGGTATTGTATATAAACTGAGTTACAGTTTCTCATTAGGTTGAATGTATAACTCTAAATGTAGGTATTGTATATAAACTGAGTTACAGTTTCTCATTAGATTGAATGTATAACTCTAAATGTAGGTATTGTATATAAACTGAGTTACAGTTTCTCATTAGGTTGAGTGTATAACTCTAAATGTAGGTATTGTATATAAACTGAGTTACAGTTTCTCATTAGGTTGAATGTATAACTAAATGTAGGTATTGTATATAAACTGAGTTACAGTTTCTCATTAGGTTGAATGTATAACTCTAAATGTAGGTATTGTATATAAACTGAGTTACAGTTTCTCATTAGGTTGAGTGTATAACTCTAAATGTAGGTACTGTATATAAACTGAGTTACAGTTTCTCATTAGGTTGAATGTATAACTCTAAATGTAGGTATTGTATATAAACTGAGTTACATTTTCTCACTAGGTTGAATGTATAACTAAATGTAGGTATTGTATATAAACTGAGTTACAGTTTCTCATTAGGTTGAATGTATAACTAAATGTAGGTATTGTATATAAACTGAGTTACATTTTCTCACTAGGTTGAATGTATAACTAAATGTAGGTATTGTATATAAACTGAGTTACAGTTTCTCATTAGGTTGAATGTATAACTCTTAATGTAGGTATTGTATATAAACTGAGTTACAGTTTCTCATTAGGTTGAATGTATAACTCTAAATGTAGGTATTGTATATAAACTGAGTTACAGTTTCTCATTAGGTTGAATGTATAACTCTAAATGTAGGTATTGTATATAAACTGAGTTACAGTTTCTCATTAGGTTGAATGTATAACTAAATGTAGGTATTGTATATAAACTGAGTTACAGTTTCTCATTAGGTTGAATGTATAACTCTAAATGTAGGTATTGTATATAAACTGAGTTACAGTTTCTCATTAGGTTGAATGTATAACTCTAAATGTAGGTATTGTATATAAACTGAGTTACAGTTTCTCATTAGGTTGAATGTATAACTCTAAATGTAGGTATTGTATATAAACTGAGTTACAGTTTCTCATTAGGTTGAATGTGTAACTAAATGTAGGTATAGTATATAAACTGAGTTACAGTTTCTCATTAGGTTGAATGTATAACTAAATGTAGGTATTGTATATAAACTGAATTACAGTTTCTCATTAGGTTGAATGTATAACTCTAAATGTAGGTATTGTATATAAACTGAGTTACAGTTTCTCATTAGGTTGAATGTATAACTCTAAATGTAGGTATTGTATATAAACTGAGTTACAGTTTCTCATTAGGTTGAATGTATAACTCTAAATGTAGGTATTGTATATAAACTGAGTTACAGTTTCTCATTAGGTTGAATGTATAACTCTAAATGTAGGTATTGTATATAAACTGAGTTACAGTTTCTCATTAGGTTGAATGTATAACTAAATGTAGGTATTGTATATAAACTGAGTTACAGTTTCTCATTAGGTTGAATGTATAACTCTAAATGTAGGTATTGTATATAAACTGAGTTACAGTTTCTCATTAGGTTGAATGTATAACTAAATGTAGGTACTGAGATATAAAGAGAACTGGTGGGTCAGTGTGTGTGTTGGGGGGTTACTGCTCCTTATCCTACTGCAGCATAAACCTCTGACCTATTTACAGCACAGTCAGAGAGAAAGACAGAGAGAGCGAGAGGAGGAAGGAGGGATGAGAGATGTTGGGTGGAGGGATAGAGAGAAATAGGTTGACAGAGAGAAAGTGACGGGAGAATAAAAAATAAAATAAGGAAAACAAAGATTAGGAGCAGAATAAGATAGATAGATAGATAGATAGATAGATAGATAGATAGATAGATAGATAGATACATAGATAGATAGATAGATAGATAGATAGATAGATAGATAGATGTGTGAGTACATGAACTGGCCCACTTCTGCTCGTCTACTCTCACGCATGGATGGACAGAGAAAGAGAGAGAGTGAGAGAGAGAGACCACCGTACTGTCACTTTAAAGAAGAGTCTACAGACCACCGTACTGTCACTTTAAAGAAGAGTCTACAGACCACCGTACTGTCACTTTAAAGAGTCTACAGACCACCGTACTGTCACTTTAAAGAAGAGTCTACAGACCACCGTACTGCCACTTTAAAGAAGAGTCTACAGACCACCGTACTGTCACTTTAAAGAAGAGTCTACAGACCACCGTACTGTCACTTTAAAGAAGAGTCTACAGACCACCGTACTGTCACTTTAAAGAAGAGTCTACAGACCACCGTACTGCCACTTTAAAGAAGAGTCTACAGACCACCGTACTGTCACTTTAAAGAAGAGTCCACAGACCACCGTACTGTCACTTTAAAGTAGAATCTACAGACCACCGTACTGTCACTTTAAAAAAGAGTCTACAGACCACTGTACTGTCACTTTAGAGTAGAATCTACAGACCACCGTACTGCCACTTTAAAGAAGAGTCTACAGACCACCGTACTGTCACTTTAAAGTAGAACCTACAGACCACCGTACTGTCACTTTAAAGTAGAATCTACAGACCACCATACTGCCACTTTAAGGAAGAGTCTACAGACCACCGTACTGTCACTTTAAAGAAGAGTCTACAGACCACCGTACTGTCACTTTAAAGTAGAACCTACAGACCACCGTACTGTCACTTTAAAGTAGAACCTACAGACCACCGTACTGCCACTTTAAAGAATAGTCTACAGACCACCGTACTGTCACTTTAAAGAAGAGTCTACAGACCACCGTACTGTCACTTTAAAGTAGAACCTACAGACCACCGTACAGTCACTTTAAAGTAGAACCTACAGACCACCGTACTGCCACTTTAAAGAAGAGTCTACAGACCACCGTACTGTCACTTTAAAGAAGAGTCTACAGACCACCGTACTGTCACTTTAAAGAAGAGTCTACAGACCACCGTACTGTCACTTTAAAGAAGAGTCTACAGACCACCGTACTGTCACTTTAAAGAAGAGTCTACAGACCACCGTACTGTCCTGCTGTTGTTACCACACGGTCTGCAGTGTCCAGGCATTGAGCTCGTCCATCAAACCTCACACTCCATCAACCGCTGAAGGTCACCAGGAACAAATTCTCTACCTTTCTCTTTATCTTTCTCTCTCTTTCTCCCAGTTTCTCTCTGTTTCTCTCTGTTTCTCTTTGTTTCTCTCAGTTTCTCTCTCTTTCTCTTCTCTGCCTATCTCTCAGTATTCTCTATCTCCCTCACTCACTCTCTCTCTCTCTCTTTCAGGAAACAAGGCTGTTCTTTGACTGTAAAAACACATCAGTCACAAGACACACACACACACACACACACACACACACACACTCACACACACTCACACGCACACACTCTCACACACACACACGCACACACACACACACTCATACACACACACTCACACACACTCACACGCACACACTCTCACACGCACACACTCTCACACACACACACACACACACACTCATACACAGGCTGGTGAGGTCAGTATGTGTTAAATACAGAATAACTAGACTCAGTGAGGAGATCCTAACAGTGAGGAGATCCTGCCAGTGAGGAGGAGATCCTAACAGTGAGGAGATCCTGACAGTGAGGAGATCCTGACAGTGAGGAGGAGATCCTAACAGTGAGGAGATCCTGACAGTGAGGAGATCCTAACAGTGAGGAGATCCTAACAGTGAGGAGATCCTGACAGTGAGGAGGAGATCCTGACAGTGAGGAGTTCCTGACAGTGAGGAGTTCCTGACAGTGAGGAGATCCTGACAGTGAGGAGATCTTGACAGTGAGGAGGAGATCCTGACAGTGAGGAGATCCTGACAGTGAGGAGATCCTGCCAGTGAGCAGGAGATCCTGCCAGTGAGGAGGAGATCCTGACAGTGAGGAGATCTTGACAGTGAGGAAATCCTGACAGTGAGGAGATCTTGACAGTGAGGAGATCCTGACAGTGAGGAGATCCTGCCAGTGAGGAGGAGATCCTGACAGTGAGGAGATCTTGACAGTGAGGAAATCCTGACAGTGAGGAGATCTTGACAGTGAGGAGATCCTGACAGTGAGGAGATCTTGACAGTGAGGAAATCCTGACAGTGAGGAGATCCTAACAGTGAGGAGATCCTGACAGTGAGGAGGAGATCCTGACAGTGAGGAGTTCCTGACAGTGAGGAGATCCTAACAGTGAGGAGTTCCTGACAGTGAGGAGATCCTGACAGTGAGGAGATCTTGACAGTGAGGAGGAGATCCTGACAGTGAGGAGATCCTGCCAGTGAGGAGGAGATCCTGACAGTGAGGAGATCCTGACAGTGAGGAGATCCTGCCAGTGAGCAGGAGATCCTGCCAGTGAGGAGATCTTGACAGTGAGGAGATCCTGACATTGAGGAGATCTTGACAGTAAGGAGATCCTGACAGTGAGGAGATCCTGACAGTGAGGAGATCCTGCCAGTGAGGAGGAGATCCTGACAGTGAGGAGATCTTGACAGTGAGGAAATCTTGACAGTGAGGAGATCCTGACAGTGAGGAGATCCTGACAGTGAGGAAATCCTGACAGTGAGGAGATCTTGACAGTGAGGAGATCATGACAGTGGGGAGATCCTGACAGTGGGGAGATCCTGACAGTGAGGAGATCTTGACAGTGAGGAAATCCTGACAGTGAGGAGATCTTGACAGTGAGGAGATCCTGACAGTGAGGAAATCCTGACAGTGAGGAGATCTTGACAGTGAGGAGATCCTGACAGTGAGGAGATCCTGACAGTGGGGAGATCCTGACAGTGAGGAGATCTTGACAGTGAGGAAATCCTGACAGTGAGGAGATCTTGACAGTGAGGAGATCCTGACAGTGAGGAAATCCTGACAGTGAGGAGATCTTGACAGTGAGGAGATCCTGACAGTGAGGAGATCCTGACAGTGAGGAGGAGATCCTGACAGTGAGGAGATCTTGACAGTGAGGAGATCCTGACAGTGAGGAGATCCTGACAGTGAGGAGGAGATCCTGACAGTGAGGAGATCTTGACAGTGAGGAGATCCTGACAGTGAGGAGATCCTGACAGTGGGGAGATCCTGATAGTCTTCCTCTTGTGTTTTTCATTAATCACTGTGGAGATATGAGCGTATATACACACTAGTAGGAAATCTCACAGTTCTTCTGGCTCCTGACTGAGGACTGAGGTGAACATGCTCACCTGTAATTACACCTGTAGAGCTGTGATATACTGCAGCTGGACAGCAGAGCAGGCAGGAGGAACTGCGCTGGGTCTATAAAGCTCCACAGGTGAGGTAAACCTGTCTGAGGAACGAAGCTGGAGAAGAGCTGGAGAACACAGAGCTTTGAGAGGGTTCAGGGTCTACAGGTCTCCTCACTGACTGGAACAGACTGGAACCAGGCAGCAGCTACACTGACTGACATACACACCTTCAGAGAGTGGGCGTGTTCTTAATTCTCTACTTGATGGATGGATAGGTGAATAGATGGATGGATGGATGGGTGGATGGATGAATGGATGATGGATACATGAATAAATGGATGGATGGATGGATAGGTGAATAGATGGATGAATAGGTGAATAAATGGATGGATGGATGGATGGATAGGTGAACAGACAGATGGATGGATGAATAGGTGAATAAATGGATGGATGGATGGATGGATAGATGAATAGATGGATGGATGGATGAATAGGTGAATAAATGGATGGATGGATGAATGGATAGGTGAATAGATGGATGGATGGATGAATAGGTGAATAAATGGATGGATGGATGGATGGATAGGTGGATGGATGGATGGATGGATGGATGGATGGATAGGTGAATAGATGGATGGATGGATGGGTGGATGGATGAATAGATAGGTGAATAGATGGATGAATGGATCAATAGGTGAATAAATGGATGGATGGATGGATGGATAGGTGAATAGATGGATGGATGGATGAATAGGTGAATAAATGGATGGATGGATGGATGGATGGATGGATGGATAGGTGAATAGATGGATGGATGGATGGATGGATGGATGGATAGGTGAATAGATGGATGGATGGATGGATGGATGAATAGATGGATGGATGGGTTGACAGATGGATATTAGGTCAAGAAAGGGGTTGATGAATGGATGAATGGATGGACGAATGGATGGGTAGGTGAAAGTCCAACACTGGAACAATATAAACCCAAATCATTAAGGAGAAGTCCACCCAAATTCTATATGATATATGATTGTATCTTTAAGATTAACGTAATTCCGATTATGAACCCACAGCGTATCCCTTTCAGCGGAAACGGGAACGCCGGAATATCTGGACGCTGCAAAACGAAAAACAAGGTGGGCTCATTTAAACCCCCAACACGGCGAGCGCTAAATTAATCATAGCACTCACCAGCACAACTACACGAGGGGGGAGGGGCAGAGAGAGAGGGGGGGAGACAGAGAGAGGGAAAGAGAGCAGGGAGAGAGAGGAGGAGTAAAGAGACAGAGAGACAGCCTGTATCTGAGTCTGTATCTATTCATCTGTATCTGAGTCTGTATCTATTCATCTGTATCTGAGTCTGTATCTATTCATCTGTATCTGAGTCTGTATCTGAGTCTGTATCTATCTGTGTGTATCTGAGTCTGTATCTATTCATCTGTATCTGAGTCTGTATCTATCTGTGTGTATCTGAGTCTGTATCTATTCATCTGTATCTGAGTCTGTATCTATCTGTGTGTATCTGAGTCTGTATCTATTCATCTGTATCTGAGTCTGTATCTATTCATCTGTATCTGAGTCTGTATCTGAGTCTGTATCTATCTGTGTGTATCTGAGTCTGTATCTATTCATCTGTATCTGAGTCTGTATCTATCTGTGTGTATCTGAGTCTGTATCTATTCATCTGTATCTGAGTCTGTATCTATTCATCTGTATCTGAGTCTGTATCTGAGTCTGTATCTATCTGTGTGTATCTGAGTCTGTATCTATTCATCTGTATCTGAGTCTGTATCTATCTGTGTGTATCTGAGTCTGTATCTATTCATCTGTATCTGAGTCTGTATCTATTCATCTGTATCTGAGTCTGTATCTATCTGTGTGTATCTGAGTCTGTATCTATCTGTGTGTATCTGAGTCTGTATCTGAGTCTGTATCTATTCATCTGTATCTGAGTCTGTATCTATCTGTGTGTATCTGAGTCTGTATCTATCTGTGTGTATCTGAGTCTGTATCTGAGTCTGTATCTATCTGTGTGTATCTGAGTCTGTATCTATCTGTGTGTATCTGAGTCTGTATCTGAGTCTGTATCTATCTGTGTGTATCTGAGTCTGTATCTATCTGTGTGTATCTGAGTCTGTATCTATCTGTGTGTATCTGAGTCTTGGTTATCAGAGTTCTGAGGTCTGGTTCCGTCTCATCCCTTCATCACGCTACCAGTCCTAACATCCACTCGGTGCTATAGTGAAGGGTCTAAAGCATGGAACTAGGGCCTAAGAGCTAATGCTGTGCGCGCTAACTAGAGGACTCAAGCCAAACCTTGACCACAACACAACAAATGCTCGTCGTGGACACGACTACGCACACACAACTCATAACACACATACACCACACACAGTAACAGATGGAATCTGATCCTTCATTAACCTCGTACCATCACTGACCAACGTTACGAGTGACCATCAGGAGCACACACGCTAACACCGACAGCCCCCCCCACCCCCCGATCAGCACAGCGCTAACTGCTCGTGTACATCACCGTGTCACAG
>CM038726.1:37774972-37779972 GCA_021613375.1 Megaleporinus macrocephalus | reverse complement strand
TGTAGATGATGTAATAGATCCTGGCTGTATAGGGTTACAGGGAGGAGGAGCACATGTGCAGCATAACCTATTACAAACTGACCCGGTGACAATACACAACTACCTAAAGGGGAATTCCACCAGCTTTTCAAAATTCCCACGGTAGTTCAGATAATTTGGAGATGTAAACAGAGGGGGGGGGTTTAAGGTTTGTGTTACAGTGTGTGACATGCGAGAATATCATACATTAAACAACACTGATGGAAGGTTTTAGTATCAACTGATTCAAAGCTAACGAAGCACGTTTTTTTAAAGGGGGACTGGGTTTTACTGACTCTACATTTTGAAACCTTTTATGGCGAACTGTGCATATTCACATATTTTTCAAAGCAAACATCACAATCACACAAACAAACTGAAACCAAAAGCTTTATGAAGATAACTGAGTTATTAATAATTATTAACTGTATTAATATCAGATATTTAACCGGATTAAGGTTAACTGCAATGGCGTCTGGTGCTTTAATAATTTACACCGTTGGTCAATTCTGTCCTGCTGCTGCGCTGCGTCTGTGGCTTTGATCTCCGTATGACGTCTCGTATTCAGGAGCTTCTTTTATTTCTAATCGTTACAAACAACAATACAGTCCTGACACGCCGGCCAGACAAACCAGACTGACAGGAACCGACCGCGGCCCGACACCTGAACCAGCAGCACTGGGCTGAACCAGTTTTCAAACTCAATCCTCCAACATACAGTTTACTGACTGCTGAACAGCAACAAGGATTACTGGACCTTAACAGCAGACAGATTGACAGACCTCTACAGCAGCACAGTAACTGACGCCTCAACAGCACAAATAGTGACCATGTCACACCGACAGTTACTGAACCTAGAACAGTACACCAGTTACTGGTAACGCTGAACAGCTTAAACAGTTCCTGACGAACCCGAACAGCAGAGTTTACTGACCTCGAAACATCAAACAGTAACGGACGCTGAACAGCAGGCAGACAGTTATCTGACCTGCCGTCAACAGCAACAGTTGACTGAAGCTCTGAACAGTACAAGACAGTTACTGAACCCTGAACATACACAGTTACTGGACTTGAACTGACACAGTTACATGACCTCTCGAACAGTCACACATTTACTGTACCTGAACAGTACAGAGGCAGTTACTGAGAGGGCGCTGAACGAGTATACACGGGTACTGACTCCCGCAACAGCATAGTTACTACTGACTGATCATCAACATCAAACAGTAACTGACCTGAACAGCAGACAGTTACTGACCTCAACAGCAGACAGTTACTGACCTGAACAGTACACAGTTACTGACCTCAACAGCAGACAGTTACTGGACCTGAACAGTACACAGTTACTGACCCGAACAGCAGACAATTACTGGACCTGAACAGTACACAGTTACTGACCTCAACATCAAACAGTTACTGACATCAACAGCAGTTACTGACCTGAACAGCAGACAGTTACTGACCTCAACATCAAACAGTTACTGACATCAACAGCATTTACTGACCTGAACAGCAGACAGTTACTGACCTCAACATCAAACAGTTACTGACCTAAACAGCAGACAGTTACTGACCTCAACATAAAACAGTTTACGTCTGGACCTGAACAGGCACAGTTGACTGATGCACATCAACATGAGCAGTTACTTGACCTCAACAACATACAGGTTACAGACAGACTCAACAGCAGACAGTTTAACTGCCCGATCAACACAGACAGTTAGCTGACCTCAAAAGCACAGTTACTGACCGCGTCGTAACATCAGAAACAGTTACTGACACTTACCAGCACAGTTACTGACAGTCAACCTCAGACAGTTACTGACCATGCTAACAGCAAACAGTTTACTGACGCATAAACAGCAGTCAATTACGTGACGCTCAGAACAGCAGACAGTTACTGACCTCAACAGCAGACAGTTACTGACCTCAACAGCCAAGTCAAGTTAACTGACGCGTCTGAACAGGCAGACAGATTACTGACCTCAACCCAGTACAGTTTACTGACCTTAATAATGCAGACAGTTACTGACCTGTCTGAGAGAGCGGAGCAGTTATCTGACCGGCTCAACAACAGTACAGTTACTGACCTCAACAGCAGTCAATTTACTGGACTAGCATAACAGCAACAGAGTTACTGACCTCAACAGCAACAGTTACTTGACCCTGATCTAAAAGCAGACAGTTACTGACCTCTAGAGGGGCAGGGACAGTTACTGATCCTCAAGCAGCAGACAGTTACTGACCAGTCACAGCAGAACGAACAGTTACTGACCATCAACATTACAGTCACTGACACTGAACAGCATGACAAGTTAATGACCCTCGCATCAGCAGACAGTTACTGACCCTGATAGCAACAATTACTGCCTCAAACAGACAGTTACTGAGCCTTGAACACGAGACAGTTAACTTGACCTCAACAGTCAGACAGTTACTGACCTCAACAGCAGACAGTTACTGACCTCAACAGCAGACAGTTACTGACCTCAACAGTACAGTAACTGACCTGAACAGCAGACAGTTAATGACCTCAACAGCAGACAATTACTGACCTTAATAGCAGACAATTACTGACCTCAACAGTACAGTTACTGACCTGAACAGCAGACAGTTACTGACCTCAACAGTACAGTAAACTGGGACCTGAACAGCAGCAGACAGTTAATGGACCCATTCAGAACAGCAAGCAGATTTCTGGACCTTTAATCTATGAATAGCAAACAATTACTGACCTCAACAGTACAGTTACTGACCTGAACAGCAGACAGTTACTGACCTCAACATCAGACAGTTACTGACCTCAACAGTACAGTAACTGACCTGAACAGCAGACAGTTACTCGGACACTGAAACAGTATCAGGACAGTTACTGACACTCCAGCAGCAGACAGATAACTGACCTAACAGTATCAACAGTACAGTTACTTTGTACTGCAAACAGCGACAGTACGTGGACCCCTCAACATCAAACAGTTACTGACATCAACAGCAGTTACTGACCTGAACAGCAGACAGTTACTACTGACCTCGAAGGAGCAGACAGTTTTCTGACCGTCAAATAGACAACGAGGATTTACCTGACCTATCAACAGCTACATAGGCGATACTGACCACAACAGTGCACGTTACTGAACCTGGAACCACAGACATTTACTGGACCAACGCCATCTGCACAGCGAGGACAGTACTGACCTCAATCAGCGAGACAGTTCACTGTGACCGGGCCCAACCAGCACGGTTTACTGACCGTCGGAACAGTACAGTTTACTGACTCTCTAACAGCACGAGATTACTTATACCTCCAACAGTACAGTTGACTGAGCCCTTCCAACATGCAGTACAATTACTGACGCTCAACAGTACAGTGATCATTCTCGTCCTGTCTTTCTCCAATTTCTCCACCCTTAAAGGTACACCATTACAGGAGCTCACTCCTGTCTTTCTCCTACTTACATAACCAGTACAAGAGCTCCTCCTTCTGGCCTGTCCTCGCCTTTCTCCACCTAAATAACCAAGAACAAGAGCTCCTCGCGTGCCTATCTCTCTCCACCTTAAATGAGACCAATACAGAGAGCGTCCTCCTATTCTTTCTCGCCACTACACACCTTAAAGATTAACCGAGTACAGAGCTCTCCTCCTGTCTCTCTCTCCACTTAAATAAGCCAGGTACAGATGGAGCTCTCACCTGCCTTTCTCCACCTTAAATAACAGGTACCACGAGCTCACACCTGTCTTTCTCAACTCCACGCTTAAATAATAACCAGTACAAGCGTCCTCCTTCTTGGGACCTTTCATCCACTTAAATAACAAGTACAGAGCTCTCCTGGTATTCTCCACCGTTAAATAAACCAGCACAGTTGCAGAGGCTTCCGGTCCTGTCTTTCTCCTGCCTAACCTTAAATAACCACACAAGAGGCACTCCCTGTCTGTTCTCCACCTGAATTAACGCTATATTCTGGACACAAGCTCTCCCTGTCTTTCTCCTACCTAAATAACCAGCTCAGAGCTCCCCTGTCTTTCTCCACCTTAAGATAACCATTAAGCAGAGCTCGCTCCAGGTCTTTCTCCTCACCTTAAATAACCAGGTACAGAGCTCCTCCTGTCTTTCTCACACTCTTAAACAACTCATTACTGAGCTCCTCCTGTCTTTCTCCACCTTAAGAATTAACCAGTACAGAGCTCCTCTGTCTTCTCCGCCACCTTACAGATAACCGAGTGAACAGGGAGCTCCTCCTGTCTCTCTGTCCACCTTAAAATACTACCAGTAACAGAGGCTCCTCCTGTCTTTCCTCTTTCCTTCCCCCACCGTACACGCAGAAACCAGTAACAGAGCGCCCTCCTATCCTGCCTTTGCGTCGCCACCTTAAATAAGCCAGTACAGGAGCACCTCCCTTGCCTTCTCCTCCCAGCCTTAAATCACCCAGTACAGAGAGCTCCTCCTTCCTCCTATTCACCTTAAATTAACCGTACATGAAGCTCCTCCAGTCTTTCTCCGTTCTCCTACCTTAAATAACACCATGTACAAAGCACCTCCGCCTTCTGTCCACCTTAAAGTAAACAGTAGCTAGAGCTCCTCCTTTGAAAGCCTTTCTCCCCACCCTAAATAAAAACCAGGTACAGTAGCTCCTCCTGCAGGGCTCTAGAGGGGGGGGGTGGATAAAAATCCAGTTCCACCTTAATATACCAGTACATATCTCTCTGCCTGTGCCTTTTCTCCACCTTAAATTATTTAAATAACAGAGTAGCAAGAGCTCCTCGCTGCCTTTCTCCCCACTTAAATACACCAGCCACATAGGCTCATGCACTGTCTTCTCCAACCTTAAATAAAAATAATCCAGTATCACGAAGCTCTCTCCTGGCTTCCGATCCCGACCTAAAGAATACCGGCGTACACAGAGCTCCATCCCTAGCGCCCTTTCTCCACCTTAAATAACAAGTACAGAGCTCCTCCTGCCTTTCTCCACCTTAAATAACCAGTA
>CM038726.1:37752472-37772472 GCA_021613375.1 Megaleporinus macrocephalus | reverse complement strand
GAAGATCTCAGTCTTAAACTCCATTCATGGTGGAGGGATACATGCAGGACGCTGTGAGGTTCAAATAGTCCCCAAAGAAAACCTAGTATTTTCAGATCTTCCACATTTTACCATCAACATCCAGATAAACTCAGAAGACACGTGTAGGTATAAGTGTATATTTGTGTTGTAGACATAGTGACCCCTGGTTCCCATCACCACCACAAGAACTGACGGGTTGTGTGTGGGGTGGTGGGGTGGTATTCATACACAGGTACAGGACGGCTTTAATAACACTGATATGACAATCAATTTTTGAGGTGATGAAAATACAGTGACTTGTGTCAAACCCACTACACTACACCAATCACTATACACCCACTACACTACACCAATCACTATACACCCACTACACTACACCAACCACTATACACTCACTACACTACACCAACCACTATACACCCACTACACTACACCAACCACTATACACCCACTACACTACACCAACCACTATACACCCACTACATTACACCAACCACTATACACCCACTACACTACACCAACCACTATACACCCACTACACTACACCAACCACTATACACCCACTACACTATACCAACCACTATACACCCACTACATTACACCAACCACTATACACCCACTACACTATACCAACCACTATACACCCACTACACTACACCAACCACTATACACCCACTACACTACACCAACCACTATACACCCACTACATTACACCAACCACTATACACCCACTACACTATACCAACCACTAAACACCCACTACACTACACCAACCACTATACACCCACTACACTACACCAACCACTATACACCCACTACACTATACCAACCACTATACACCCACTACACTATACCAACCACTATACACCCACTACACTACACCAACCACTATACACCCACTACATTACACCACCACTATACACCCACTACACTATACCAACCACTAACACCAACTACACTACACCAACCACTAAACACCCACTACACTACACCAACCACTATACACCCACTACACTACACCAACCACTATACACCCACTACACTATACTAACCACTATACACCCACTACACTACACCAACCACTATACACCCACTACACTACACCAATCACTATACACTCACTACACTACACCAACCACTATACACCCACTACACTACACCAACCACTATACACCCACTACATTACACCAACCACTATACACCCACTACACTACACCAACCACTATACACCCACTACACTATACTAACCACTATACACCCACTACACTACACCAACCACTATACACCAACTACATTACACCAACCACTATACACCCACTACACTACACCAGCCCACTATAAACACCCTCTACACTATACCAACAACTATACAATAACTACACTATACCAACCACTATACACCCACTACATTACACCACCACTATACACCCACTACACTATACCAAGAACTATACAATAACTACACTACACCAACCACTATACACCCACTACACTACACCAACCACTATACACCACTACACTACACCAACCACTATACACCCACTACATTACACCAACCACTATACACCCACACACTACACCAACCACTATACACCCACACACTACACCAACCCACTATACAATAACTACACTATACAACCACTATACACCCCCTACATTACACCAACCACTATACACCCACTACACTACACCAACAACTATACAATAACTACCCTACACCAACCACTATACACCCACTACATTACACCAACCACTATACACCCCACACACTACACCAACCACTATACACCCACTACACTACACCAACCACTATACACCCACTACACTACACCAACCCACTATACAATAACTACACGTATACAACCACTATACACCCACTACACTACACCAACCACTATACACCCACTACATTACACCAACCACTATACACCCACTGACACTACACCAACAACTATAAAATACTACACTATACCAACCACTATACACCCATTACACTACACCAACCACTATACACCCACTACACTACACCAACCACTATACACCCACTACACTACACCAACCACTATACACCCACTACACTATACTAACCACTATACACATACACCCACTACACTATACTAACCACTATACACCCACTACACTACCACCAACCACTATACAATATAACTACACTATACCAACCACTATAGACCCACTACACTACACCAACCACTATACACCCACTACACTATACCAACCACTATACACCCACTACACTATACCAACCACTATACACCCACTACACTACACCAACCACTATACACCCACTACATTACACCAACCACTATACACCCACTACACTACACCAACCACTAAACACCCACTACACTACACCAACCACTATACACCCACTACACTATACTAACCACTATACACCACTACACTACACCAACCACTATACACCAACTACACTACACCAACCACTATACACCCACTACACTACACCAGCCACTATAAACACCCTCTACACTATACCAACAACTATACAATAACTACACTATACCAACCACTATACACCCACTACATTACACCAACCACTATACACCCACTACACTATACTAACCACTATACACCCACTACACTACACCAACCACTATACACCCACTACACTACACCAATCACTATACACTCACTACACTACACCAACCACTATACACCCACTACATTACACCAACCACTATACACCCACTACACTACACCAACCACTATACACCCCACTACACTACACCAACCACTATACAATAACTACACTATAACCAACCACTATACACCCACTACACTACACCAACCACTATACACCCACTACATTACACCAACCACTATACACCCACTACACTACACCAACAACTATACAATAACTACACTATACCAACCACTATACACCCATTACACTACACCAACCACTATACACCCACTACACTACACCAACCACTATACACCCACTACACTACACCAACCACTATACACCCACTACACTATACTAACCACTATACACTATACACCCACTACACTATACTAACCACTATACACCCACTACACTACACCAACCACTATACAATAACTACACTATACCAACACTATACACCCACTACACTACACCACCACTATACAACCCACGACACTATACCAACCACTATACACTCATTACACTACACCAACCACTATACAATAAGTACACTACACCACCACATATACACCCACTACATTACACAACCACTATACACCCACTACACGACACCAACCACTATACACCCACTACACTATACCACCACTATACACCCTCTACACTACACCATCCACTATACACCCACTACACTACACCAACCACTATACACCCACTACATTACACCAACCACTATACACCCACTACACTATACCAACCACTAAACACCCACTACACTACACCAACCATATACACCCACTACACTACACCAACCACTATACACCCACTACACTATACCAACCACTATATCACCCACTACACTATACCAACCACTATACACCCACTACACTACACCAACCACTATACACCCACTACATTACACCAACCACTATACACCCACTACACTATACCAACCACTAACACCCCACTACACTACACCAACCACTAAACACCCACTACACTACACCACCACTATACACCCACTACACTACACCAACCACTATACACCCACTACACTATACTAACCACTATACACCCACTACACTACACCACCACTATACACCCCTACATTACACCAACCACTATACACCCACTACACTACACCAACCACTATACACCCACTACACTATACTAACCACTATACACCCACTACACTACACCAACCACTATACACCAACTACACTACACCAACCACTATACACCCACTACACTACACCAGCCACTATAAACACCCTCTACACTATACCAACAACTATACAATAACTACACTATACCAACCACTATACACCCACTACATTACACCAACCACTATACACCCACTACACTATACCAAGAACTATACAATAACTACACTACACCAACCACTATACACCCACTACACTACACCAACCACTATACACCCACTACACTACACCAACCACTATACACCCACTACATTACACCAACCACTATACACCCACTACACTACACCAACCACTATACACCCACTACACTACACCAACCACTATACAATAACTACACTATACCAACCACTATACACCCACTACATTACACCAACCACTATACACCCACTACACTACACCAACAACTATACAATAACTACACTACACCAACCACTATACACCCACTACATTACACCAACCACTATACACCCACTACACTACACCAACCACATACACCCAACACTATCACTACACCACCACTAACACCCACTACACTACACCAACCACTATACAATAACTACTACTAACCAACCACTACTACCCCTACACTACACCAACCACTATACACCCACTACATTACACCAACCACTACACACCTACACTACACCAACAACTATAAAATAACTACACTATTACCAACCACTATACACCCATTACACTACACCAACCACTATACACCCACTACACTACACCAACCACTATACACCACTACACTACACCAACCACTATACACCACCCACTACACTATACTAACCACTATACACTATACACCCACTACACTATACTAACCACTATACACCCACTACACTACACCAACCACTATACAATAACTACACTATACCAACCACTATAGACCCACTACACTACACCAACCACTATACACCCACTACACTATACCAACCACTATACACCCACTACACTATACCAACCACTATACACCCACTACACTACACCAACCACTATACACCCACTACATTACACCAACCACTATACACCCACTACACTACACCAACCACTAAACACCCACTACACTACACCAACCACTATACACCCACTACACTACACCAACCACTATAAACCCACTACACTATACTAACCACTATACACCCACTACACTACACCAACCACTATACACCAACTACACTACACCAACCACTATACACCCACTACACTACACCAGCCACTATAAACACCCTCTACACTATACCAACAACTATACAATAACTACACTATACCAACCACTATACACCCACTACATTACACCAACCACTATACACCCACTACACTATACCAAGAACTATACAATAACTACACTACACCAACCACTATACACCCACTACACTACACCAACCACTATACACCCACTACACTACACCAACCACTATACACCCACTACATTACACCAACCACTATACACCCACTACACTACACCAACCACTATACACCCACTACACTACACCAACCACTATACAATAACTACACTATACCAACCACTATACACCCACTACACTACACCAACCACTATACACCCACTACATTACACCAACCACTATACACCCACTACACTACACCAACAACTATACAATAACTACACTATACCAACCACTATACACCCATTACACTACACCCAACCACTATACACCCACTACACTACACCAACCACTATACACCCACTACACTACACCAACCACTATACACCCACTACACTATACTAACCACTATACACTATACACCCACTACACTATACTAACCACTATACACCCACTACACTACACCAACCACTATACAATAACTACACTATACCAACCACTATACACCCACTACACTACACCAACCACTATACACCCACTACACTATACCAACCACTATACACTCATTACACTACACCAACCACTATACAATAAGTACACTACACCAACCACTATACACCCACTACATTACACCAACCACTATACACCCACTACACTACACCAACTACTATACACCCACTACACTACACCAACCACTATACACCCACTAAATTACACCAACCACTATACACCCACTACACTATACCAACAACTATACAATAACTACACTATACCAACCACTATACACCCACTACACTATACCAACCACTATACACCCACTACACTACACCAACCACTATACACTCATTACACTACACCAACCACTATACAATAAGTACACTACACCAACCACTATACACCCACTACATTACACCAACCACTATACACCCACTACACTACACCAACCACTATACACCCACTACACTACACCAACCACTATACACCCACTAAATTACACCAACCACTATACACCCACTACACTATACCAACAACTATACAATAACTACACTATACCAACCACTATACACCCACTACACTATACCAACCACTATACACCCACTACATTACACCAACCACTATACACCCACTACACTACACCAACCACTATACAATAACTACACTATACCAACCACTATATAAAACACTACACTATACCAACCACTATATAAAACACTACATTACACCAACCACTATATACCCACTACACAATACCAACCACTATATAAAACACTACACTATACCAACCACTATATAAAACACTACATTACACCAACCACTATATACCCACTACACAATACCAACCACTATACACCCACTACACTATACTAACCACTATACACTATACACCCACTACACTATACTAACCACTATACACCCACTACACTACACCAACCACTATACAATAACTACACTATACCAACCACTATAGACCCACTACACTACACCAACCACTATACACCCACTACACTATACCAACCACTATACACTCATTACACTACACCAACCACTATACAATAAGTACACTACACCAACCACTATACACCCACTACATTACACCAACCACTATACACCCACTACACTACACCAACTACTATACACCCACTACACTACACCAACCACTATACACCCACTAAATTACACCAACCACTATACACCCACTACACTATACCAACAACTATACAATAACTACACTATACCAACCACTATACACCCACTACACTATACCAACCACTATACACCCACTACACTACACCAACCACTATACACTCATTACACTACACCAACCACTATACAATAAGTACACTACACCAACCACTATACACCCACTACATTACACCAACCACTATACACCCACTACACTACACCAACCACTATACACCCACTACACTACACCAACCACTATACACCCACTAAATTACACCAACCACTATACACCCACTACACTATACCAACAACTATACAATAACTACACTATACCAACCACTATACACCCACTACACTATACCAACCACTATACACCCACTACATTACACCAACCACTATACACCCACTACACTACACCAACCACTATACAATAACTACACTATACCAACCACTATACAATAACTACACTATACCAACCACTATACAATAACTACACTACACCAACCACTATACACCCACTACACTATACCAACCACTATATACACACTACACTATACCAACCACTATATACACACTACATTACACCAACCACTATACACTCACTACACTACACCAACCACTATACACCCACTACACTATACTAACCACTATACACTATACACCCACTACACTATACTAACCACTATACACCCACTACACTACACCAACCACTATACAATAACTACACTATACCAACCACTATAGACCCACTACACTACACCAACCACTATACACCCACTACACTATACCAACCACTATACACTCATTACACTACACCAACCACTATACAATAAGTACACTACACCAACCACTATACACCCACTACATTACACCAACCACTATACACCCACTACACTACACCAACCACTATACACCCACTACACTACACCAACCACTATACACCCACTACACTATACTAACCACTATACACTATACACCCACTACACTATACTAACCACTATACACCCACTACACTACACCAACCACTATACAATAACTACACTACACCAACCACTATACACTCATTACACTACACCAACCACTATACAATAAGTACACTACACCAACCACTATACACCCACTACATTACACCAACCACTATACACCCACTACACTACACCAACTACTATACACCCACTACACTACACCAACCACTATACACCCACTAAATTACACCAACCACTATACACCCACTACACTATACCAACAACTATACAATAACTACACTATACCAACCACTATACACCCACTACACTATACCAACCACTATACACCCACTACATTACACCAACCACTATACACCCACTACACTACACCAACCACTATACAATAACTACACTATACCAACCACTATACAATAACTACACTACACCAACCACTATACACCCACTACACTATACCAACCACTATATACACACTACACTATACCAACCACTATATACACACTACACTACACCAACCACTATACACTCACTACACTACACCAACCACTATACACTCACTACACTATACTAACCACTATACACTATACACCCACTACACTATACTAACCACTACACTACACCAACCACTATACAATAACTACACTATACCAATCACTATACACCCACTACACTACACCAACAACTATACAATAACTACACTATACCAACCACTATACACCCACTACATTACACCAACCACTATACACCCACTACACTACACCAACTACTATACACCCACTACACTACACCAACCACTATACACCCACTAAATTACACCAACCACTATACACCCACTACACTATACCAACAACTATACAATAACTACACTATACCAACCACTATACACCCACTACACTATACCAACCACTATACACCCACTACATTACACCAACCACTATACACCCACTACACTACACCAACCACTATACAATAACTACACTATACCAACCACTATACAATAACTACACTATACCAACCACTATACAATAACTACACTACACCAACCACTATACACCCACTACACTACACCAACCACTATACACCCACTACACTACACCAACCACTATATACACACTACACTATACCAACCACTATATACACCCACTACACTACACCAACCACTATACACTCACTACACTACACCAACCACTATATACACCCACTACACTACACCAACCACTATACACTCACTACACTACACCAACCACTATATACACCCTCTACACTACACCAACCACTATACACCCACTACACTACACCAACCACTATACACTCACTACACTACACCACTTTTTATATTTATATATATATATGTTATATTATAAATAATGCAGTATATAGTTTGCCCAACCTTTCACCTCTTTAACCACCAAAACATAAAGGCAGCATAAATACAATTATCATTAATACAGTACTTATTTTATGTCTGTAAACTTTCTATTATTTGTGGTAATCATTCAAAATCATATATAAATATATATTTCAGCAGACCACAAATATTTTGTAATAACAATTATTTTAACAGTTTATTACAACTTTGGCCCCGCCCACAAAAGCATTAGTTAATTAGCTGCTATAGTTATAGCTTCCATCTAACAAATAACCTCATATAAACCATCTGAGTGAGGAAGCTACAGCTGATCTATAGGTGGATTCAAAGCAGGGCTGCATTACAATTCCTCTATAGGATCAGCCATTAAAGCCCACAGACTCAGCAATGCCTGCAGGCTCTGGATATCATAACCACGAGGGAAACATCTCCGCTTCTCCATCTGCTTTCACTATAATGCTAAAAACACCCTCCGCTGCTCCTGACGTTGCTGTTATTTCCAGTTCAGGAGGATTTCTAGCTCCTTATTTTCCTCGATTTCATCGTTCAGCTGACAGCCAGCACACACGCTGGAAACTTCATCATACGGCCATTAACTCAGCCCAGAGATCAAACAGCAGCAACCACGCAGTGTTTACCACTCTGGGGTTCAAGGAGTGACGTGTGAGGACGCCTTAAACACAACTAGCACCACCGAGCAGCCTAAACCGGTATGAATTCTGAAGCACTAAATCATAGTTTTCAGGCCTTCTTCAACTAAAAATGCTAAATGCTAAAAATGCTAAAAATGCTGAAGTTCAACGTAAAGACAGATTTATCACTATTACACCACCAACATCCAGAGAAACTCAGAAGACACGTGTAGCTTCACTGGTGGGTTTTATAGTATATACCAAGAGTGGATTTGTGTTGTAGATATGGATGTTTACCATCACCACCACTGTAAACACCATCATCACAACTGTAAACACCACCATTGTAAACACCGTCATCACCACTGTAAACACCATCATCACAACTGTAAACACCATCACCACCACCGTAAACACCACCACTGTAAACACCATTACCACCACTGTAAACACCATCACCACCACTGTAAACACCATTACCACCACTGTAAACACCGTCACCACCACTGTAAACATCATCACCACCACTGTAAACACAATCACCACCACTGTAAACACCATTACCACCACAGTAAACACCATCACCACCACTGTAAACATCATCACCACCACTGTAAACACCATCACTGTAAACACCATTACCACCACTGTAAACACCGTCACCACCACTGTAAACACCATCACCACCACTGTAAACACCATCACCACCACTGTAAACATCATCACCACCACTGTAAACACCATTACCACCACTGTAAACACCATCACCACCACTGTAAACATCGTCACCACCACTGTAAACACCATTACCACCACTGTAAACACCATCACCACCACTGTAAACACCATCACCTCCACTGTAAACAGCACCACCACTGTAAACACCATCACCTCCACTGTAAACTATATTGTCACCACTGTAAACATCATAGCCACCACTGTAAACTACATTGTCACCACTATAAACACCATCACCACCACTGTAAACATCATCACCACCACTGTAAACACCATTACCACCACTGTAAACACCGTCACCCCCACTGTAAACACCATTACCACCACTGTAAACACCATTACCACCACTGTAAAGACCATTACTGTAAACACCGTCACCACCACTGTAAACACCATCTCTTCCACTGTAAACTACATTGTCACCACTATAAACACCATCACCACCACTGTAAACATCATCACCACTGTAAACACCATTACCACCACTGTAAACACCATCACCACCACTGTAAACACCATCTGAACTATTTCTCACCACATACGCTCTGTTTACATCTCACTAATTTGTTGAACTCTGCTTTAGGCTCACACATATTTATGGATGTTGCCAGCGTCCCGTCAGTGCTGATATTTATAGGTCGCTCGTCTTATATAATAACTAACACAGTCCTCTGAATGGACTCCTGTGTTTATGTACCGTGAGCAGCTGCTGACAGGAGACAGATCTCTAACTACGAGCTCCTCGTTATGCTGCCGTGCTCGTTCCGCTCATTAGCGTGCTTGTGCTAAACAGGGAGCGAAGAAAGAGAGAAGTAAAGAAGAGATAAAGAACAAACAGGAGCAGGATGAAAGAGAAAGACAAGAGGGATGAGTGGAGAGAGAGAGAGAGACAGATGTGGGAAATAAATGAAGAGTTGAGGAGACGAATGTAGTTCCAGCACATTAATGCAGAGTCACACTCCTCCTTTCATCCCTCCATCCCACAATCCTCCACTGGCCCATCCCCCCTTTCCTCCAGCACACGCTTGCAGCCTCTTTGCACACACACACACACACACACACACACACACACACACATTCACACACACACACACACACACACACACACACACACACACATTCACACACACACACACACACACACACGGGTGCAGTATTCACACATATAATACACTAACACGGCATCCAGGCATCTATCTCTAAATACAAGGAGAGTGTGTGTGCACGGGGGGAGGGGAGGAGGGGACAGCCTCAAGGTGTGTATTGACTAGACAGTGCTCTCACACCCTCCCCCCTCCCAAAGGGCTGTAACTGACCCCCCCACAGCCTGTCCATCAGTCCTGCAGCATTTTTTAATAAAGCAATATGGTACAGCACAGTACGGCTACAAATTACTAATACACAGGTACAGATACCGATACCAGCACTTAAATACCATATCAGTCCCAACATCAATACCAGCACTTAAATACCACATCAGTACCAACATCAATACCAGCACTTAAATACCACATCAGTACCAACATCAATACCAGCACTTAAATACCATATCAGTACCAACATCAATACCAGCACTTAAATACCACATCAGTACCAACATCAATACCAGCACTTAAATAACATATCAGTACCAACATCAATACCAGCACTTAAATAACATATCAGTACCAACATCAATACCAGCACTTAAGAACCATATCAGTACCAACATCAATACCAGCACTTAAATACCTTATCAGTACCAACATCAATACCAGCACTTCAATACCACATCAGTACCAACATCAATACCAGCACTTAAATACCACATCAGTACCAACATCAATACCAGCACTTAAGAACCATAGCAGTACCAACATCAATACCAGCACTTAAATACCATATCAGTAACAACATCAATACCAGCACTTAAATACCACATCAGTACCAACATCAATACCAGCACTTAAATACCACATCAGTACCAACATCAATACCAGCACTTAAATACCACATCAGAACCAACATCAATACCAGCACTTAAGAACAATATCAGTACCAACATCAATACCAGCACTTAAATACCACATCAGAACCAACATCAATACCAGCACTTAAGAACAATATCAGTACCAACATCAATACCAGCACTTAAATACCACATCAGTACCAACATCAATACCAGCACTTAAATACCTTGTCAGTACCAACATCAATACCAGCACTTAAATACCACATCAGTACCAACATCAATACCAGCACTTAAATACCATATCAGTACCAACATCAATACCAGCACTTAAATACCTTATCAGTACCAACATCAATACCAGCACTTAAATACCACATCAGTACCAACATCAATACCAGCACTTAAATACCATATCAGTACCAACATCAATACCAGCACTTAAATACCACATCAGTACCAACATCAATACCAGCACTTAAATACCATATCAGTACCAACATCAATACCAGCACTTAAATACCACATCAGAACCAACATCAATACCAGCACTTAAGAACAATATCAGTACCAACATCAATACCAGCACTTAAATACCACATCAGTACCAACATCGATACCAGCACTTAAATACCACATCAGTACCAACATCAATACCAGCACTTAAATACCACATCAGTACCAACATCAATTCCAGCACTTAAATACCATATCAGTACCAACATCAATACCAGCACTTAAATACCACATCAGAACCAACATCAATACCAGCACTTAAGAACAATATCAGTACCAACATCAATACCAGCACTTAAATACCACATCAGTACCAACATCAATACCAGCACTTAAATACCACATCAGTACCAACATCGATACCAGCACTTAAATACCACATCAGTACCAACATCAATACCAGCACTTAAGAACCATATCAGCACCAACATCAATACCAGCACTTAAATACCACATCAATACCAGCACTTAAATACCACATCAGTACCAACATCAATACCAGCACTTAAATACCACATCAGTACCAACATCAATACCAGCACTTAAATACCACATCAGTACCAACATCAATTCTAGCACTTAAATACCATATCAGTACCAACATCAATACCAGCACTTAAATACCATATCAGTACCAACATCAATACCAGCACTTAAATACCACATCAGAACCAACATCAATACCAGCACTTAAGAACCGTATCAGTACCAACATCAATACCAGCACTTAAATACAACATCAGTACCAACATCGATACCAGCACTTAAATACAACATCAGTACCAACATCAATACCAGCACTTAAATACCACATCAGTACCAACATCAATACCAGCACTTAAATAACATATCAGTACCAACATCAATACCAGCACTTAAATACAACATCAGTACCAACATCGATACCAGCACTTAAATACCATATCAGTACCAACATCAATACCAGCACTTAAATACCACATCAGTACCAACAGCAATACCAGCACTTAAATACCATATCAGTACCAACATCGATACCAGCACTTAAATACCATATCAGTACCAACATCAATACCAGCACTTAAATACCATATCAGTACCAACATCAATACCAGCACTTAAATACCATATCAGTACCAACATCGATACCAGCACTTAAATACCATATCAGTACCAACATCGACACCAGCACTTAAATACAACATCAGTACCAACATCAATACCAGCACTTAAATACCATATCAGTACCAACATCAATACCAGCACTTAAGAACCATATCAGTACCAACATCAATACCAGCACTTAAGAACCATATCAGTACCAACATCAGTACCAGCACTTAAATATCACATCAATACCAGCACTTAAATAACATATCAGTACCAACATCGATACCAGCACTTAAGAACCATATCAGTACCAACATCAATACCAGCACTTAAGAACCATATCAGTACAAACATCAATACCAGCACTTAAGAACCATATCAGTACCAACATCAATACCAGCACTTAAATAACATCAGTACCAACATCAATACCAGCACTTAAATACCACATCAGAACCAACATCAATACCAGCACTTAAATACCACATCAGAACCAACATCAATACCAGCACTTAAATACCACATCAGTACCAACATCAATACCAGCACTTAAATACCACATCAGTACCAACATCAATACCAGCACTTAAATACCATATCAGTACCAACATCAATTCCAGCACTTAAATACCATATCAATACCAACATCAATACCAGCACTTAAATACCACATCAGTACCAACATCAATACCAGCACTTAAATACCATATCAGTACCAACATCAATACCAGCACTTAAATATCCCATCAGTACCAACATCAATACCAGCACTTAAATACCACATCAGTACCAACATCAATACCAGCACTTAAATACCTTATCAGTACCAACATCAATACCAGTACTTAAATAGCATATCAGTACCAACATCGAAACCAGCACTTAAATACCACATCAGTACCAACATCAATACCAGCACTTCAATACCATATCAGTACCAACATCAATACCAGCACTTAAATACCACATCAGTACCAACATCAATACCAGCACTTAAATACCACATCAGTACCAACATCAATACCAGCACTTAAATACCACATCAGTACCAACATCAATACCAGCACTTCAATACCATATCAGTACCAACATCAATACCAGCACTTAAATACCACATCAATACCAACATTGATACCATCACTTAAACACCAAAACCAATACCGGCATGTAAATAAAATATCAGTACAATATCCAATACTCCAATAAAATATTAGCAGCACCAGTTCCAATACATATCAGTACCAATGCCAATACCGATACCAGCACTTTAATACCAAATCTGTACTAGTACTGTTTTTTAAATAAAATAAAGTACCAGCATTAATTGTGGTACTAAATAACAAAAGTACCAGCACTAAAATATCAGTAGCTATAGTGATTCTGACACCTACATACCATATCTTTACCAGTACTGATATTAGTACTGGTGCATAAATACAAAATCAGTACCCATTCCAAAGCTGACACATCAATAAAATATCAGTATCATCTCCAATACTGGCATACAAATAGCAGTACTGGCACCTAAATACCATATCAACACAAGCACCAATACCAAATACTGGTACTTATAGTACCAGTGCTGATAATGATACTGGTACCTAAATATTATATTATCATCAGTGCTGATACTGGCACTTACCATGTCAACAACAGCCAGAATACAAATACTGGCACTGAAATACCAAATCAGTTCCAGCACAACACAGGTACTTAAATACCAACACTGATATCCATACTGGCAAGTAAATATCATATCACTCAATGCCGATTTCAATACTGGCACATAAATACCATACCAGACTCATCGGCCGTTCAGATACATCACCCTAAATACCATATTAGTACTAGTACTCAAGCTGATACCAATACCAGCAATTAAATATCAGACCAGTACCAGTGATTACACCAATACTGGAACGGTTGTCTCTAAATATTATCAATATTATACACCATAAAATACTGGCACCAATATTTAACAGCTCTCACGCTAAAACCTATACTGGCACTGAAATACCCTATCAATACCAGAATTGATACCAATACCAGCACTTAAATACCGTATCAGTACCAGCAGCGACACCAACAGCGGCACTTAAATATCATATCAGTACCAGCAGCAATACCAATACTGGTACTTAAATATCGTATCAGTACATGCACCAATACCAACACTGGTACTTAAATATTGTATCAGTACCAGCAGCGATACCAACACTGGTACTTAAATATCGTATCAGTACCAGCAGCGATACCAACACTGGTACTTAAATATCGTATCAGTACATGCACCAATACCAACACTGGTACTTAAATATTGTATCAGTACCAGCAGCGACACCAATACCGGCACTTAAATATCGTATCAGTACCAGCAGCGATACCAATACTGGTACTTAAATATCATATCAGTACCAGCAGCGATACCAATACTGGCTCTTAAATATCGTATCAGTACCAGCAGCGATACCAACACTGGTACTTAAATATCATATCAGTACCAGCAGCGATACCAACACTGGTACTTAAATATAGTATCAGTACCAGCAGCGATACCAATACTGGCTCTTAAATATCGTATCAGTACCAGCAGCGATACCAACACTGGTACTTAAATATCATATCAGTACCAGCAGCGATACCAACACTGGTACTTAAATATATAATCAGTACCAGCAGCGATACCAACACTGGCTCTTAAATATCGTATCAGTACCAGCAGCGATACCAACACTGGTACTTAAATATAGTATCAGTACCAGCAGCGATACCAATACTGGTACTTAAATATCGTATCAGTACCAGCAGCGATACCAATACTGGCTCTTAAATATCGTATCAGTACCAGCAGCGATACCAACACTGGTACTTAAATATCATATCAGTACCAGCAGCGATACCAACACTGGTACTTAAATATAGTATCAGTACCAGCAGCGATACCAATACTGGCTCTTAAATATCGTATCAGTACCAGCAGCGATACCAACACTGGTACTTAAATATCATATCAGTACCAGCAGCGATACCAACACTGGTACTTAAATATCATATCAGTACCAGCAGCGATACCAACACTGGTACTTAAATATAGTATCAGTACCAGCAGCGATACCAATACTGGTACTTAAATATCGTATCAGTAACTGCACCGATACCAACACTGGTACTTAAATATCGTATCAGTAACTGCACCGATACCAACACTGGTACTTAAATATCGTATCAGTAACTGCACCGATACCAACACTGGTACTTAAATATCGTATCAGTACCAGCAGCGATACCAACACTGGCTCTTAAATATCATATCAGTACCAGCAGCGATACCAACACTGGTACTTAAATATCATATCAGTACCAGCAGTGATACCAATACTGGCTCTTAAATATCATATCAGTACCAGCAGTGATACCAATACTGGTACTTAAATATCATATCAGTACCAGCAGTGATACCAACACTGGTACTTAAATACCGTATCAGTTTATTTTATCTCTCTGTTCCTCCTCTGGGTGTGTTTTCCTCTTTCTATCCCTCACATTCTCCCTTTATCTCTTTTTCCATCATCCTTTCACATTCTTTTCCACTTTTACTCTCTCTTTTGTCTCTTCATCTTCTTCTACCACTCTTTCACACTCTCTTCTTTTCTCCTCTTTCTCTCTTTTACTTTCCATCTGCTCCTTCTTCTAATTCTCCTCTCTCTCTTCTTTCCCTCTATCCCCGTCTTTTTCACACATTCCCTCACTCTCACCATATTTCTTTTTTTTTTCCTTCTTTTCTTTCTCTATCACTCTTTTTCTTTCCTTTACTCTTTCTGTCCTCTCTCACTCTCTCTCTTTTTCCCCCACTTTCTTCTTCTCCCCTTTTCTTTCAGTCTTTTTCTGGTATTCTACCTCTCCCCTCATTTCTTTTTCTCTCCTTTCTTCTCACCATATTTTTCTTCTCCTCCTCTCTTCCTCACCCCTCTTTCCACCCTTTCTCTCAAACTCTCTCTCTTTCTCTCTCTCCCCCCCACTTTCATCCTCTTTTCTCTCTGTCACTCTCTCTCTCTCTTTCAACCCCCCCCAATCTTTTCCCCTCACTCTCTTCTTCTTCTCTTCCCCTTCTATCTCTCTCTCTCGGCCATATGGACTGTAGCACCTCTAAACGGTCAGAAACCCCAGACACAGCCTAGACTCTGACCACGCACGAGCCGTGCACGCGCCCTGCGCCTGCGCTGACTTGACAGAGGGGGGAAAAAAATCAATCAAGCCGTGAAAAAAAAGAAAATGCAGTAAAAGGCCCAAAGCTGGAGAAGCGCTAGGCTAACAAAGAGCTAGCAGCCCTCCATCCATCCATAGTTCTATCCATCCATCCATCCATCCATTCACGCCACGAGAGTGATGCTAATGATTCTGCGCCCCCCCCCCCCCCTTAAAAATAGCAGTCGCCCCCTTTTTTCACTGCAGCTGCCTCTATTCTCCCCCATCAACAGAGGGGCTTTATGTGGCCCCGGATGAGGCAGCCTCTTTATCCGTCCCACCTTAAATGATCCAACTGCTGCACCATTTAAGGTGGAACGGGCAACTGGACCAAGAGGCTGGCGAACAAGAGGCCAACTCCAGCCACCTAACGCATCAACACAGCTGCCCTCTCTTCCTCCTCCCTCCTCCTCCTCCTCCCTCCCTCCATCTCATCCCCCCTTTTTTTCCTCCCTCCTCGTCCCCAGCCAGGCCTCTACCTAAAGCCGCGAGGAGGAGAAAACGACAAAAATAAAACACGGCCCGCACGCGCAACACCTCTGCTCTCTTCCTCTTCTCCTTCTATCCTTCCTTCTCCCCCTCCCTCCCTCCACCTCTCTCTTTCTCCTGTCCCCGGTCCCCTGCCCTCCCTCCCTCCCTCCTTCCTCATCGCCCATACAGAGAAAGCGCCTTACCCGAAACATATCCTGTCATTTTCTGCCCGCGCGCGTCTGGTGCTCCGTGTGTGTCCTGCGCTCATCCTCGTGCCTGTGAAACCGTGCGCGTGCGTGTAGTCCCCCTACGACGGGCGGCCGTGCTCCATTCTCTCCGCGCGGATCTCCGTTCCTGACCCCGCGAGCTTCGCCGGAGCTCCCTCAGCCTGCCAGCCTGCCTGCGCTCATCCTCCGCCTGCTCGCTGTTCCCTAGCGCGTGACGTCACGGCGCCCTCGGAGCCCCGTTGGCCGAGACGCGGCATGCTAATGAGAGCAGCTGCTGGAGGGGCCGGGCTGGGAGGAGGCCGAGCGCGGTTGATGTGCTGGTTCACAGGCGAGCGGAGCTCACACAGCAGCGGAGAGGACCTGGTTTAGTTACTGACTTGAAGAGGAAGTCCACCCGAAAATGTGTGTGCGTATATTCTGGTGGTGGTGATGGTGTTTACAGTGGTGGTGATGGTGTTTACATTGGCGTTGGTGGTGTTTACAGTGGTGGTGATGGTGTTTACAGTGGTGATGGTGGTGTTTACAGTGGTGGTGATGGTGTTTACAGTGGTGGTGATGGTGTTTACAGTGGTGATGGTGGTGCTTAAAGTGGTGGTGATGGTGTTTACATTGGTGGTGATGGTGTTTACAGTGGTGATGGTGGTGTTTACAGTGGTGATGGTGGTGTTTACAGTGGTGGTGATGGTGTTTACAGTGGTGGTGATGGTGTTTACAGTGGTGATGGTGGTGTTTACAGTGGTGGTGATGGTGTTTACAGTGGTGGTGATGGTGGTGTTTACAGTGGTGGTGATGGTGTTTACAGTGGTGGTGATGGTGTTTACAGTGGTGATGGTGGTGCTTAAAG
>CM038726.1:37712472-37737472 GCA_021613375.1 Megaleporinus macrocephalus | reverse complement strand
GGTCTGCTTCAGCTCACACCCACTTTTCACACAGACTCAGTCAGAGACTGCCTCAGTCAGAGACTGCCTCTACCTGCGCAGTTTCTAAAGAGTTTACCATCTAGACTTCAAACAGAGACTCTCTCAGTTCTATTTTAAATTAACCTAATTAAACTGTAAACACTGTTTGATCAGAGGAGGACGGATCTCCTCCCAAGGTTTCTTCATCCAGTCTTGAGGCAGTTTTTCTTGCCACCATTGCCTCTGGCTTGCTCTTCACTTGAACTGAACTGAATGTGTGCACGGATGTATGTATATGTGTGTGTGGGTATATATAGATGTGTGTGTCTGGGTGTATATTGATGTGTGTGTCTGGGTGTATATAGATGTGTGTGTCTGGGTATATATAGATGTGTCTGTCTGGGTATATATAGATGTGTGTGTCTGGGTATATATAGATGTGTGTGTCTGGGTATATATAGATGTGTGTGTCTGGGTATATATAGATGTGTCTGTCTGGGTATATATAGATGTGTGTGTCTGGGTATATATAGATGTGTGTGTCTGGGTGTATATAGATGTGTGTGTCTGGGTGTATATAGATGTGTGTGTCTGGGTGTATATAGATGTGTGTGTATGGGTATATATAGATGTGTGTGTATGGGTGTATATAGATGTGTGTGTATGGGTGTATATAGATGTGTGTGTATGGGTGTATATAGATGTGTGTGTCTGGGTGTATATAGATGTGTGTGTCTGGGTGTATATAGATGTGTGTGTATGGGTGTATATAGATGTGTGTGTCTGGGTGTATATATATGTGTGTATGGGTGTATATAGACTTGTGTGTGGGTGTATGTGGATGTGTGTATATGTGTATGGGTGTATATAGATGTGTGTGTATGTGAATGTGTGTATATGTGTGTATATATGTGTATGGTTGGGTGTGTATATGTGTATGGGTGTATATAGATGTGTGTGTATGGGTGTATATAGATGTGTGTGTATGGGTGTATATTGATGTGTGTGTCTGGGTGTATATAGATGTGTGTGTCTGGGTGTATATAGATGTGTGTGTCTGGGTGTATATAGATGTGTGTGTATGGGTGTATGTGAATGTGTGTATATGTGTGTATATATGTGTATGGTTGGGTGTGTGTATATGTGTATGGGTGTATATAAATGTGTGTGTCTGGGTGTATATAGATGTGTGTGTATGGGTGTATATAGATGTGTGTGTATGGGTGTATATATATGTGTGTATGGGTGTATATAGATGTGTGTGTATGGGTGTATGTGAATGTGTGTATATGTGTGTATATATGTGTATGGTTGGGTGTGTGTATATGTGTATGGGTGTAAATAGATGTGTGTGTGTGTGGGTGTATGGTTGGGTGTGTGTATATGTGTATGGGTGTATATAGATGTGTGTGTATGGGTGTATATGGATGTGTGTATATGTGTATGGGTGTATATAGATGTGTGTGTGTGTTTGTGTGTGTGTGTATGGATGTGTGTATATGTGTATGGGTGCATATAGATGTGTATGGATGTGTGTATATACATGTGTGTGTGTGTGTGTGTGTGTGTGTAAGGGTATGGATGTGTTTTTGTGTGTGTATATGTGTATGGATGTGTGTATATAGGTGTGTGTGTGTGTGTGTGTGTGTGTGTGTGTGTTTGTATATATATGTGTGTGTGTGTGTGTGTAAGGGTGTGTGGTTGTGGGTCAGAATAGCCCACTTTAACAGGGAGATAATATAATCACCATGGCGATCTCTCAGCAACATCATTAGGACATGAGCACAGCAGGACAGGAGCACATATACATCATTAATTAATGTGTGTGTGTGTGTGTGTGTGTGTGTGTGTGTGTGTGTTACAGTGTGTTACAGGTACACACACACACACACACACACCTTAATCAGTAATAAATATATAAATACTTATTCATTAAATATTGATTATGCATTTATTTACCATCTATCTATCTGGCTGGCTTGCTACCTATCAGTAATTACTATATAAATATTCATTATATATTTATTAGACATTTATTGTCTCTCTATCTGTCTGTGAGTCTGATCTGAGTGTATCTGTCTGTGAGTCTGATCTGAGTGTATCTGTCTGTGAGTCTGATCTGAGTGTATCTGTCTGTGAGTCTGATCTGAGTGTATCTGTCTGTGGTACTCAGCAGTCTGACGCTCTCATCTTGTTCGGCCTTCTAGCTTACCGGCAGTTACTCTCTGCATTATACATTAGCACAGCCTTTCAGAGCGAGAGAGAGAGAGAGAGAGAGAGAGAGAGAGAGAGAGAGAGAGAGAGAGAGAGGGAAAGAGAGAGAGAGAGAGAGAGAGAATGTGTGTGTGTGTGTGTGTGTGTGTGTGTGTGTGTGTGTGTGTGTCAGGTGTGACATTTGCAGCCAGGCTGATTATTGGAGCGCTGCTGCTCAGGTCTGTGGGGGGAGGGACAGCGTGTCTATTGTGGAGCTACACATGCTAATAAAGCTCACTCACTGCAGTGTGCTGTGTGTTGAAAGGGTGATCTGGGGGGGTTGTCATCTAGGACCCCCCCAACAAGACATGGACGTATCTCTCCCACACGCGCCACACAATGTAATAACAGCTATATTGACATGCTGTAGGTGAAGATCAAGTCGGCTCCTCCTCCACGCGCTCCCCGAATCAGAGACTGTTCAGCGTCTGCAGCAATGAGGCTAATAGCTAACAAGTAACGAGCTTATATCCCACCAATTAGCTTTGTGCTAACTGCTTTCAGCAGAACATACACCTCACAGTGTAGTCGTGGTCAGTCTCACCCGCTAGCCAGGTCTACCTATATGCTACAATTCCACTCAGCTGAGCGCGTGAGTCCAGCCCCTGACTCCTCTGAGACAGAGAAAAACAGATAAACTTAATACTAGATTAGATAAGATTAGATAAAATTGCTTTTGTATTAGATAAGATTTGTTTCAGAATACATTTAGATTAGATTATTAAGATTATAATAGATTATAATTAGATTATAATTTAGATTATAATAGATTCGATTTAGTTTTAGATTAGATTAGTTTTAGATTAGATTAAATTGTTTAGATTAGATTAGATTTGTTTTACATTAGATTAGAATATTTAGATTAGATTAGAATGTTTAGATTAGATTAGATTAGTTTTAGATTAGATTAGACTGTTTAGATTATATTGATTAGTTTTAGATTAGATTAGATGAATTTTAGAAAACATTAGAATAATTACAGATTAGATTAGATTTAAAGTAGATAAGTTTTAGATTTGGGACTCAGCCTGGGTTCAATGAGTTTGATGTATGTATGTATCTACTATGTAGGGATATGGAGGTGTTTAGGACTCAGTCTGGGTTTGATGTATGTATGTATGTACTATGTAGGGATATGGAGGTGTTTGGGACTCAGTCTGGGTTTGATGTATGTATGTACTATGTAGGGATACGGAGGTGTTTGGGACTCAGTCTGGGTTTGATGTATGTATGTACTATGTAGGGATATGGAGGTGTTTAGGACTCAGTCTGGGTTTGATGTATGTGTGTATGTACTATGTAGGGATATGGAGGTGTTTGGGACTCAGTCTGGGTTTGATGTATGTATGTATGTACTACGTAGGGATACGGAGGTGTTTGGGACTCAGTCTGGGTTTGATGTATGTATGTATGTATGTACTATGTAGGGATACGGAGGTGTTTGGGACTCAGTCTGGGTTTGATGTATGTATGTATATATGTACTATGTAGGGATACGGAGGTGTTTGGGACTCAGTCTGGGTTTGATGTATGTATGTATGTACTATGTAGGGATACGGAGGTGTTTGGGACTCAGTCTGGGTTTGATGTATGTATGTACTATGTAGGGATATGGAGGTGTTTGGAACTCAGTCTGGGTTTGATGTATGTATGTATGTATGTACTATGTAGGGATACGGAGGTGTTTGGGACTCAGTCTGGGTTTGATGTATGTATGTATCTACTATGTAGGGATACGGAGGTGTTTGGGACTCAGTCTGGGTTTGATGTATGTATGTATGTACTACGTAGGGATACGGAGGTGTTTGGGACTCAGTCTGGGTTTGATGTATGTATGTATGTATGTACTATGTAGGGATACGGAGGTGTTTGGGACTCAGTCTGGGTTTGATGTATGTATGTATCTACTATGTAGGGATATGGAGGTGTTTAGGACTCAGTCTGGGTTTGATGTATGTATGTATGTACTATGTAGGGATATGGAGGTGTTTGGGACTCAGTCTGGGTTTGATGTATGTATGTACTATGTAGGGATACGGAGGTGTTTGGGACTCAGTCTGGGTTTGATGTATGTATGTACTATGTAGGGATATGGAGGTGTTTAGGACTCAGTCTGGGTTTGATGTATGTGTGTATGTACTATGTAGGGATATGGAGGTGTTTGGGACTCAGTCTGGGTTTGATGTATGTATGTATGTACTACGTAGGGATACGGAGGTGTTTGGGACTCAGTCTGGGTTTGATGTATGTATGTATGTATGTACTATGTAGGGATACGGAGGTGTTTGGGACTCAGTCTGGGTTTGATGTATGTATGTATATATGTACTATGTAGGGATACGGAGGTGTTTGGGACTCAGTCTGGGTTTGATGTATGTATGTATGTACTATGTAGGGATACGGAGGTGTTTGGGACTCAGTCTGGGTTTGATGTATGTATGTACTATGTAGGGATATGGAGGTGTTTGGAACTCAGTCTGGGTTTGATGTATGTATGTATGTATGTACTATGTAGGGATACGGAGGTGTTTGGGACTCAGTCTGGGTTTGATGTATGTATGTATCTACTATGTAGGGATACGGAGGTGTTTGGGACTCAGTCTGGGTTTGATGTATGTATGTATGTACTACGTAGGGATACGGAGGTGTTTGGGACTCAGTCTGGGTTTGATGTATGTATGTATGTATGTACTATGTAGGGATACGGAGGTGTTTGGGACTCAGTCTGGGTTTGATGTATGTATGTATCTACTATGTAGGGATACGGAGGTGTTTGGGACTCAGTCTGGGTTTGATGTATGTATGTACTATGTAGGGATATGGAGGTGTTTAGGACTCAGTCTGGGTTTGATGTATGTGTGTATGTACTATGTAGGGATATGGAGGTGTTTGGGACTCAGTCTGGGTTTGATGTATGTATGTATGTACTACGTAGGGATACGGAGGTGTTTGGGACTCAGTCTGGGTTTGATGTATGTATGTATGTATGTACTATGTAGGGATACGGAGGTGTTTGGGACTCAGTCTGGGTTTGATGTATGTATGTATGTACTACGTAGGGATACGGAGGTGTTTGGGACTCAGTCTGGGTTTGATGTATGTATGTATGTATGTACTATGTAGGGATACGGAGGTGTTTGGGACTCAGTCTGGGTTTGATGTATGTATGTATATATGTACTATGTAGGGATACGGAGGTGTTTGGGACTCAGTCTGGGTTTGATGTATGTATGTATGTACTATGTAGGGATACAGAGGTGTTTGGGACTCAGTCTGGGTTTGATGTATGTATGTACTATGTAGGGATATGGAGGTGTTTGGAACTCAGTCTGGGTTTGATGTATGTATGTATGTACTATGTAGGGATATGGAGGTGTTTGGGACTCAGTCTGGGTTTGATGTATGTATGTATCTACTATGTAGGGATATGGAGGTGTTTGGGACTCAGTCTGGGTTTGATGTATGTATGTATGTATGTACTATGTAGGGATATGGAGGTGTTTGGGACTCAGTCTGGGTTTGATGTATGTATGTACTATGTAGGGATATGGAGGTGTTTAGGACTCAGTCTGGTTTTGATGTATGTATGTATGTACTATGTAGGGATACGGAGGTGTTTGGGACTCAGTCTGGGTTTGATGTATGTATGTACTATGTAGGGATATGGAGGTGTTTGGGACTCAGTCTGGGTTTGATGTATGTATGTACTATGTAGGGATATGGAGGTGTTTGGGACTCAGTCTGGGTTTGATGTATGTATGTACTATGTAGGGATATGGAGGTGTTTGGGACTCAGTCTGGTTTTGATGTATGTATGTACTATGTAGGGATATGGAGGTGTTTGGGACTCAGTCTGGGTTTGATGTATGTATGTACTATGTAGGGATATGGAGGTGTTCAGGACTCAGTCTGGGTTTGATGTATGTATGTATGTACTATGTAGGGATATGGAGGTGTTTGGGTCTCAGTCTGGGTTTGATGTATGTATGTACTATGTAGGGATATGGAGGTGTTTGAGACTCAGTCTGGGTTTGATGTATGTATGTAATATGTAGGGATATGGAGGTGTTTGGGACTCAGTCTGGGTTTGATGTATGTATGTACTATGTAGGGATATGGAGGTGTTTGGGACTCAGTCTGGGTTTGATGTATGTATGTACTATGTAGGGGTATGGAGTTGTTTGGGACTCAGTCTGGGTTTGATGTATGTATGTACTATGTAGGGATATGGAGGTGTTTGGGACTCAGTCTGGGTTTGATGTATGTATGTACTATGTAGGGATATGGAGGTGTTTGGGACTCAGTCTGGGTTTGATGTATGTATGTATGTACTATGTAGGGATATGGAGGTGTTTGGGTCTCAGTCTGGGTTTGATGTATGTATGTACTATGTAGGGATATGGAGGTGTTTGAGACTCAGTCTGGGTTTGATGTATGTATGTAATATGTAGGGATATGGAGGTGTTTGGGACTCAGTCTGGGTTTGATGTATGTATGTACTATGTAGGTGTTTGAGACTCAGTCTGGGTTTTATGTATGTATGTATTATGTAGGGATATGGAGGTGTTTGGGACTCGGTCTGGTTTTGATGTATGTATGTACTATGTAGGGATATGGAGGTGTTTGGGACTCAGTCTGGGTTTGATGTATGTATGTACTATGTAGGGATGTGGGGGGTGTTTGGGACTCAGTCTGGGTTTGATGTATGTATGTACTATGTAGGGATATGGAGGTGTTTGGGACTCAGTCTGGGTTTGATGTATGTATGTACTATGTAGGGATATGGAGGTGTTTGGGACTCAGTCTGGGTTTGATGTATGTATGTATGTACTATGTAGGGATACGGAGGTGTTTGGGACTCAGTCTGGGTTTGATGTATGTATGTATGTACTATGTAGGTATATGGAGGTGTTTGGGACTCAGTCTGGGTTTGATGTATGTATGTATGTACTATGTAGGTATATGGAGGTGTTTGGGACTCAGTCTGGGTTTGATGTATGTATGTATGTACTATGTAGGGATATGGAGGTGTTTGGGACTCAGTCTGGGTTTGATGTATGTGTGTATGTACTATGTAGGGATATGGAGGTGTTTGGAACTCAGTCTGGGTTTGATGTATGTGTGTATGTACTATGTAGGGATATGGAGGTGTTTGGGACTCAGTCTGGGTTTGATGTATGTACGTAGTATGTAGGGATATGGAGGTGTTTGGGATTCAGTCTGGGTTTGATGTATGTATGTATGTACTATGTAGGGATATGGAGGTGTTTGGGACTCAGTCTGGGTTTGATGTATGTATGTATGTACTATGTAGGGATACGGAGGTGTTTGGGACTCAGTCTGGGTTTGATGTATGTATGTACTATGTAGGGATATGGAGGTGTTTGAGACTCAGTCTGGGTTTGATGTATGTATGTAATATGTAGGGATATGGAGGTGTTTGGGACTCAGTCTGGGTTTGATGTATGTATGTACTATGTAGGTGTTTGAGACTCAGTCTGGGTTTTATGTATGTATGTATTATGTAGGGATATGGAGGTGTTTGGGACTCGGTCTGGTTTTGATGTATGTATGTACTATGTAGGGATATGGAGGTGTTTGGGACTCAGTCTGGGTTTGATGTATGTATGTACTATGTAGGGATGTGGGGGTGTTTGGGACTCAGTCTGGGTTTGATGTATGTATGTACTATGTAGGGATATGGAGGTGTTTGGGACTCAGTCTGGGTTTGATGTATGTATGTACTATGTAGGGATATGGAGGTGTTTGGGACTCAGTCTGGGTTTGATGTATGTATGTATGTACTATGTAGGGATACGGAGGTGTTTGGGACTCAGTCTGGGTTTGATGTATGTATGTATGTACTATGTAGGTATATGGAGGTGTTTGGGACTCAGTCTGGGTTTGATGTATGTATGTATGTACTATGTAGGTATATGGAGGTGTTTGGGACTCAGTCTGGGTTTGATGTATGTATGTATGTACTATGTAGGGATATGGAGGTGTTTGGGACTCAGTCTGGGTTTTGATGTATGTGTGTATGTACTATGTAGGGATATGGAGGTGTTTGGAACTCAGTCTGGGTTTGATGTATGTGTGTATGTACTATGTAGGGATATGGAGGTGTTTGGGACTCAGTCTGGGTTTGATGTATGTACGTAGTATGTAGGGATATGGAGGTGTTTGGGATTCAGTCTGGGTTTGATGTATGTATGTATGTACTATGTAGGGATATGGAGGTGTTTGGGACTCAGTCTGGGTTTGATGTATGTATGTATGTACTATGTAGGGATACGGAGGTGTTTGGGACTCAGTCTGGGTTTGATGTATGTATGTACTATGTAGGGATATGGAGGTGTTTGGGACTCAGTCTGGGTTTGATGTATGTATGTACTATGTAGGGATATGGAGGTGTTTGGGACTCAGTCTGGGTTTGATGTATGTATGTATGTACTATGTAGGGATATGGAGGTGTTTGGGACTCAGTCTGGGTTTGATGTATGTATGTATGTACTATGTAGGGATATGGAGGTGTTTGGGATTTAGTCTGGGTTTGATGTATGTATGTATGTACTATGTAGGGATATGAAGGTGTTTGGGATTCAGTCTGGGTTTGATGTATGTAACAATCCAAACCTGATTGTATTTCTTCAAATAAGCCCCCTTTGTTCCCCTGAGGGACCCCAACACCTGCTTACCATTTCTTTTCTTCTGTCTTTTCAAAACCAGAACAGACGTTCGTCCTTGACTGACAAAAGAAGTCCCCGAGGGAACCGGGGTCTATCCACGACCCGAACAGATCACCGGTAACACACCTCACACTCTACATACACATCATTTAATAATAAGGTTGTGTATCTTTTTATCATTACACCTGGATGCCCAATGAATGAATGAATGAATGAATGACGCAACGTCAACATGAGTGGGCGGGGCTAAACTACTTTAGGCTGAGTAGCTGTGTTGTGACATCACAGAAACAATTACTTAGTTTCAAACAGGCAGCTTAGTTTCCATATATAGATGATATAGACTTGAGAATATGGTATGGTACGCTTTGAAGCTTTAAAGGAGCAATATGTAAGATTTTTTGTTTAAAAATTTCTAAATGAAATACAATTATCAACAGAATGTGAAGAAATACTAGTTTTGATGGTGTGTCTGAGATATCTGCTGAAGTTAGCATGCTAACCTGCTAGCCCCGACCTGTCCTGTCTTGTAATACCACTATGTAGCTCAAGAGGCGACAGTGAGTCACTGTTCAAAGGGAACAAGTGGAGATAAAAGGGCAGAAGTTTGGTACAGCAGTGTTTCTTCTAGACTGGTAAGCAAATGTTGGGTGGGTGGGATGGGGGTGGGACTGTGAGAGGTTTGGCACATCATGTCATGTTACACATTGCTCCTTTAACAATGCTTATGGTTCTACAGCCATCCTTATTTGTTGAGCTCATGAATAATTAGATGAGCTCAGCTCTGATTGGCTCTGTGTAAATAAGAATTTAGAATTTAGAACTAGAATTAGCCACGTGTTTGCACACAACGGAATTTGACCTCCGCATTAAACCCATCCGTGCAGTGAAACACCCACATATACACACACTAGTGAACATACACACTAGGGGGCAGTGAAACACCCACATTTACACACACATTAGTGAACATACACACTAGGGGCAGTGAAACACCCACATATACACACACTAGTGAACACACACACTAGGGGGCAGTGAAACACACACATTTACACACACACACTAGTGAACATACACACTAGGGGGCAGTGAAACACCCACATTTACACACAAACACTAGTGAACATACACACTAAGGGGCAGTGAAACACCCACATACACACACACACTAGTGAACATACACGCTAGGGGTCAGTGAAACACCCACATATACACACACACTAGTGAACATACACACTAGGGGGCAGTGAGCACACGTGCCCGGATCGGTGGGCTGCCCTATCCACGGCGACCAGGGAGCAGTTGGGGTTAGGTGTCTTGCTCAAGGGCACTTCAGTCGTGGCCGGCCGTCCCGGTGATCCAACCGGTGACCTTCTGGTCACATACTATGAAGTATATAAGCTCCGCCCTCATACTATGTAGTTAGCTATGCTAGTTACTTGGAGCTGCTAGTATCTAGTATCACACACACACACAATCACACTTACTCACACACACACACACACACACACACACTCACTCATACACTCTGCATTCATGTACACACGTCCAGTCGTGTTTCTGTGTGATGCTGTATGTAAACGAATGTAAAACAGGCCACTCCCCCCCCCCCCACACACACACACCCACACACCCCCCCCCCACACACACACACACTACAGCTCCACAGTTTCTATCAACCTGTATCACTCTCTCTCTCTATCTCTATCTCTGTATCTCTCTTTCTTTCTATCTCTCTCTGCTTCTATCTATGTACCTATCTCCTTCTCTCTCTCTCTTTACATATATATTCATTTTTCTTTCTTTTTTCTTTCCCCATATTCTTTTACTCCCACTCAATCTTCCCCTTGTTATCTCTCTCTCCCCCTTCTCCCATGTTCGCTTTCTTTCTCTCAATCTCTCTTTCTCTCTCTCTCTCTCTCTCTCTCTCTCTCTCTTTCTCTCTCTCTCTCTTTCTCTCTCTCTCGCTCTCTCTTTCTCTCTATCTCTCTCTCTCTCTCTCTCTCTCTCTCTCTATCTATCTCTCTCTCTCTCTCTCTCTCTCTCTATCTATCTCTCTCTCTTTCTCTCTATCTCTCTCTCTCTCTCTCTCTCGCTCTCTATCTCTCTCTCTTTCTCTCTATCTCTCTCTCTCTCTCTCTCTCTCTCTCTCTCTCTATCTCTCTCTCTTTCTCTCTATCTCTCTCTCTCTCTCGCTCTCTATCTCTCTCTCTCTCTCTTTCTCTCTCTCTTCGCCCTCAATCAGCCTCTGGGTCAGTATTAATCACCGCTTGTTAGGGCCGCTCGCACATAAATTTAAAAAAGCAGCCAATCAGCTCTCAGGGCCTGGAGCTCCTGACCAATCGGGTGAAGGCTTAGTCACTGTGAAGCCCCGCCCCCTGACAGCTGGGCCTATTGTGAAGCAGGGAAGCGGGCCGTGTGTGAGCTCAGTGAGTTCAACAGCTAAACACACACACACACGTGTGTATTTCGGGTGTGTTCATTGCTGCACCTGCACACCCCCCCCCCGCCCGTTTCTTTCTTTTTTCATTTCTTTCATTCTTTCTCTATTTTCTTTATCATCCTCTCTTTCTCACTCCACTCTTTTCATCTATATCTTCTCATTTGCTCTCTTTCTCTCTCACTCTCTCTCTCCCTTTTTCTCTCCTTCTCTCTGTCTCTCTATCTTCTTTTTAACTCTACTACACAGTTCTTTCTCTTTCTCGCTCTTTACATTCTTCTCCGTTCTCTCTTATACGCTCTTCCTCTCTTATTCCTTCACCCACATACTAGATTACTAAGTACCTACAGTAAAGAGGCTACCTCTCTTTCCTCCTGCCCTTTATTTGCTCTCTCACTCTTTATTTCTTTATCTTTCAATCTCTTGTTCTTTTTCTTTCTTCTCCTCTGCCTTTATCTCTCTGTGTCTCTCGCTCTATCGCAGCAGGACAGAGGAGACTCGAAGCCCATCCCAGAACGAAAACAAACATCTCTCTTTCCACTGTAGAGAAGAAAGGAGAGCAGACTGTCCTGCCTGTGGAGAGAGAGAGAGATGAGAGAGGGATGGAGAGAGAAAGAAAGAAAGAAAGGTTTGTTTAGATGTTTCAGTGTACAAAGAGCTCTGGACATGAAGCAGCTGACCACGCCTAGTGTTCCTGTTCTTCTCTAAGTTCAGCTAACCGTGTGGAGATGATGGTCTGTGTTAATCGTACAGATGAAGATCAGGTAGAAGAAACACTGCAGATCTTTAACACCACCAGATCTGATTAGAACAGATCTAAATAATCAGACATACAATACAAAGTAACATGAATATGTTATTGTGAGAGAAGTAGATCAGATCTTGATCCAGTTTGAAGAACAAAGTTAGGTTCCAGATTTCTCCTGGACGCCCCAGACATTGTATGAATGTGTTCAGTTCCTTCAGCAGCAAATCTTGATTTATCTTAATGAAGTACTGAGCAGTCAAAGCAGGTATTAGATCAGAACTGATAATAATACTGGGTTGTTTAGGAGAAGCTTGGAAAGAGTTAAATAAACACACTGACGTATGAAAAAGCAGTAATTACTCTATTAATACTGATTAATATTTAATAATAAAGTGTAAAAGTACTACTTACTCTATTAATACTGATTAATATTTAATAATAAAGTGTAAAAGTACTACTTACTCTATTAATACAGATTAATATTTAATAATAAAGTGTAAAAGTACTACTTACTCTATTAATACTGATTAATATTTAATAATAAAGTGTAAAAGTACTACTTACTCTATTAATACTGATTAATATTTAATAATAAAGTGTAAAAGTACTACTTGCTCTATTAATACAGATTAATATTTAATAATAAAGTGTAAAAGTACTACTTACTCTATTAATACAGATTAATATTTAATAATAAAGTGTAAAAGCACTACTTACTCTATTAATACTGTTTAATATTTAATAATAAAGTGTAAAAGTACTACTTACTCTATTAATACTGATTAATATTTAATAATAAAGTGTAAAAGTACTACTTACTCTATTAATACTGATTAATATTTAATAATAAAGTGTAAAAGTACTACTTGCTCTATTAATACAGATTAATATTTAATAATAAAGTGTAAAAGTACTACTTACTCTATTAATACAGATTAATATTTAATAATAAAGTGTAAAAGCACTACTTACTCTATTAATACTGTTTAATATTTAATAATAAAGTGTAAAAGTACTACTTACTCTATTAATACTGATTAATATTTAATAATAAAGTGTAAAAGTACTACTTGCTCTATTAATACAGATTAATATTTAATAATAAAGTGTAAAAGTACTACTTACTCTATTAATACTGATTAATATTTAATAATAAAGTGTAAAAGCACTACTTACTCTATTAATACAGATTAATATTTAATAATAAAGTGTAAAAGTACTACTTACTCTATTAATACTGTTTAATATTTAATAATAAAGTGTAAAAGTACTACTTACTCTATTAATACTGATTAATATTTAATAATAAAGTGTAAAAGTACTACTTACTCTATTAATACTGTTTAATGTTTAATAATTAAGTGTTTACTGAGTAAATAAAAGCTTCCTGTCTGGATATAATAGCTTGTATGTGTGTAATAATGTCCCTATGAGTCTTTTTTTACAGAAAAATAAAGAAAAAAACTTCATGTGTTCTACAAAAACTACAGTGTAATATGTATATGTGAGAAGAGTGTACAGTAATAATAAACACTGCCTCACATACAGGGTGACTACATATATATCATATTATTATATATTAATAAAATATCCAATATTTCTAAGTAGAAAACAAAAACAAGGGGACAGTTCCAGTTACCAATGAGGGCAGATCCTCACAGCTGAGCCTCCTTACACTGTGGGGCCTTAAAAAGTTGGGCCTTCCTGCCCCGTTTCTGGCCTCCAGCTTCACTGACCAGCCTCACGGTTGAGGACTACCAAGCCATCCTTCCTGCTGAACCCCTTCCGGCTTTACCTCCATCATCAAGCTCTTTCATCAAGGGGTCTGTTTGTCCTGTCTTGAGTGTCTTTCCACTCCACAGACCACTGGTCACTGCTATCCCTCTCCCACTTCTGACACCACTGTAGCCTCGGCACAGCAAAGCACATGATGGCTCCTCCTTATGTTTCATTATGTTTTCATAGCAGGAAAGACATATACAGAGCACTGAACAGCAGGGGGAGGTCACCACCTGTAACAGGACACTGATGGTGAACCATCAGTTTACACCAGCCACATCATCCCCATCTACAGAATAAAGACCTGTAACTACCGAATAAATACCCATATCAACAGAATAAATACCCATATCTACAGAATAAAGACCCATATCTACAGAATAAAGACCTATAACTACAGAATAAAAACCTGTATCTATAGAATTAAGACCCGTACCTACAGAGTAAAGACCTGTAACTACAGAATAAAGACCCGTATCAACAGAATAAATACCCATATCTATAGAATAAAGACCCATAACTACAGAATAAAAACCTGTATCTATAGAATTAAGACCCGTATTTACAGAGTAAAGACCTGTAACTACAGAATAAAGACCTGTATCTACAGAATAAAGACCCATATCTACAGGATAAAGACCCGTAACTACAGAATAAAAACCTGTATCTATAGAATTAAGACCCGTATCTACAGAGTAAAGACCTGTAACTACAGAATAAAGACCTGTATCTACAGAATAAATACTCATATCAACAGAATAAATACCCATATCTACAGAATAAATACCCATATCTACAGAATACCCTTATCAACAGAATAAATACCCATATCAACAGAATAAATACCCATAACTACAGAATAAAGACCCGTATCTACAGAATAAATACCCATATCTACAGAGTAAAGACCTGTAACTACAGAATGAAGACCCATATCTACAGAATAAAGACCCATAACTACAGAATAAAGAACCATATCTACAGGATAAAGACCCGTAACTACAGAATAAAAACCTGTATCTATAGAAATAAGAACCGTATCTACAGAATAAATACCCATAACTACAGAATAAAGACCCGTATCTACAGAATAAATACCCATAACTACAGAATAAAGAACCATATCTACAGGATAAAGACCCGTAACTACAGAATAAAAACCTGTATCTATAGAAACAAGACCCGTATCTACAGAATAAAAACCCATAACTACAGAATAAAGACCTGTAACTACAGAATAAAGACCCATAACTACAGAATAAAGACCCGTATCTACAGAATAAAGAACTGTATTTACATAATAAAAACACATATCTACAGAATAAAGACCCGTATCTACAGAATAAAGACCCATAACTACAGAGTAAAAACCCGTATCTACAGAATAAAGACCCATAACTGCAGAGTAAAAACCTATATCTACAGAATAAAGACCCATAACTGCAGAATAAAGACCCATATCTATAGAATAAACACCTGTATCTACAAAATAAAGACCCATATCTATAGAAGTAACACCTGTATCTACAGAATATAGACCCATATCTATAGAATAAACACCTGTATCTACATAATAAAGACCCATAACTACAAAAGAACAACAGTGGCTACAGAATAAAGACCTGTGGCTACAGAATAAAGACCCATAACTACAGAATAAAGACCTGTATCTACAGAATAAAGACCCTTATCTACAGAAGAACAACAGTGACTACAGAATAAAGACCCATAACTACAGAATAAAGACCCGTATCTACAGAATAAACACCCATAACTACAGAATAAACACCCGTAACTACAGAATAAAGACCCATATCTACAGAATAAAGACCCATATCTACAGAATAAAGAACTTTATCTACAGAATAAAGATCCATATCTACAGAATAAAGACCCGTATCTACAGAATAAAGACCCATAACTACAGAATAAAGACCCGAATATACAGAATAAAGACCCATAACTACAGAATAAAGACCGGTATATACAGAATAAAGACCCATAACTACAGAATAAAGACCCATATCTACAGAATAAAGACCCATATCAATAGAATAAACACCTGTATCTACAAAATAAAGACCCATATCTATAGAAGTAACACCAGTATCTACAGAATATAGACCCATATCCATATAATAAACACCTGTATCTACAGAATAAAGACCCATATCTATAGAATAAACACCTGTATCTACACAATAAAGACCCATAACTACAAAAGAACAACAGTGGCTACAGAATAATGACCTGTGGCTACAGAATAAAGACCCATAACTACAGAATAAAGACCTGTATCTACAGAATAAAGACCCATATCTACAGAAGAACAACAGTGACTACAGAATAAAGACCCATAACTACAGAATAAAGACCCGTAACTACAGAATAAAGACCCATAATTACAGAATAAAGACCCGTAACTACAGAATAAAGACCCATATCTACAGAATAAAGACCTGTATTCACAGAATAAAGACCCATATCTACAGAATAAAGACCCATATCTACAGAATAAAGACCCATAACTACAGAATAAAGACCCGTAACTACAGAATAAAGACCCATATCTACAGAATAAAGACCCGTATCTCCAGAATAAAGACCCATAACTACAGAGTAAAAACCCGTATCCACAGAATAAAGACCCATAACTACAGAGTAAAAACCCATATCTACAGAATAAAGACCCATAACTACAGAATACAAATCCGTAACTACAGAATAAAGACCCATATCTACAGAATAAAGACCCATATCTATAGAATAAACACCTGTATCTACAAAATAAAGACCCATATCTATAGAAGTAACACCTGTATCTACAGAATATAGACCCATATCTATAGAATAAACACCTGTATCTACATAATAAAGACCCATAACTACAAAAGAACAACAGTGGCTACAGAATAAAGACCTGTGGCTACAGAATAAAGACCCATAACTACAGAATAAAGACCTGTATCTACAGAATAAAGACCCATATCTACAGAAGAACAACAGTGACTACAGAATAAAGACCCATAACTACAGAATAAAGACCCATATCTACAGAATAAAGAACTTTATCTACAGAATAAAGATCCATATCTACAGAATAAAGACCCGTATCTACAGAATAAAGACCTATAACTACAGAATAAAGACCCTTATCTACAGAATAAAGACCCATAACTACAGAATAAAGACCCATAACTACAGAATAAAGACCTATAACTACAGAATAAAGACCCGTATCTACAGAATAAAGACCCGTATCTACAGAATAAAGACCCATAACTACAGAATAAAGACCTGTAACTACAGAATAAAGAACCATAACTACAGAATAAAGACCTGTAACTACAGAATAAAGACCTTTAACTACAGAATAAAGACCCATAACTACAGAATAAAGACCTGTAACTACAGAATAAAGAACCATAACTACAGAATAAAGACCCATATCTACAGAATAAAGACCTGTATCTACAGAATAAAGACCTATAACTACAGAATAAAGACCCGTATCTACAGAATAAAGACCCGTATCTACAGAATAAAGACCCATAACTACAGAATAAAGACCTGTAACTACAGAATAAAGAACCATCACTACAGAATAAAGACCTGTAACTACAGAATAAAGACCTGCGGCTACAGAATAAAGACCCATAACTACAGAATAAAGAACTGTATCTACAGAATAAAGAACCATAACTACAGAATAAAGACCTGTAACTACAGAATAAAGACCTGTGGCTACAGAATAAAGACCCATAACTACAGAATAAAGACCTGTGGCTACAGAATAAAGACCCGTAACTACAGAATAAAGACATGTGGCTACAGAATAAAGACCTGTGGCTACAGAATAAAGACCCGTAACTACAGAATAAAGACCTGTGGCTACAGAATAAAGACCCGTATCTACAGAATAAAGGTCTTTTTAGGACTTTCTGGTGTTTATGCTTAACAGTTCATATCTGGGTCGTTTCCAGGACATCGCTGTCCACCCTATTATTAACAGTCCTGTTAGCTAACAATAGTATTTTGCTAGCTAGCTTGTTTTGCTTGCATTGTTAAATGTACTCCAAATATTGAAGGAGCTCTGATGAGAGGAATTTGGGGGCGTGGTTTAGAGGGGACGTGTCCTTGTCAACAGCAACTTTCACTGCAAAACAAATCATCCCCAGACGTGAACTCTCGTTATGAAATCTGTTGCTTTAAAAGATGTAACTGAATAAAAGACAAACAGAAAACAGAAACAGAAGCTGATCATCCAAACGGCCGAGCAGTTTAGGGTCATCATGTCCTTCATGTCTTCGTCCTATCAGCTCTGAGTAGCTGTTGCTAATTGCCCCGTGGCGTGTGGTGTCTGTTGGTGAGGGGATCCCTCGTTCTGCCTGATCTCTCGGGAACAAAAAAGTACGAAGCGTCTGCGTCTGGCCTCTGCGAGCGTTTGCCCCCCCGCCATGCCTTAGCGAGGGCAGATGGTGGTCGGGGGGCCCGAGGCTCAACATTAGCACAAGAATGGAGAAGGCGAGGCGAGAGGAGTGCAGAGAAAGGAGGGAGTGTGTTTTTGAAGAGCCTTCTGTCTCACCCCACCCCCTTCCACTCTTTCTTCTTCTCCTTTCTTCTCCTCTCTCCGTCCTTGTCCTATCACAGGAGTGGTCCGGGGCGAGGCCGTGCGAGCCAGGGTGATGAGGACAAGCTGCTGAATAGGAAACACAGAGTCACGCTGTGGGCACGTGTGGGAGACACTGTCGAGAGGCCCCAGTGCACCCCCACCCAGAGCTGGGGGCGGGGCAATACAGCAGCAATAACAAACAATACATATCAATACACTGTACATATCAGTACTCTGTACATATCAATACACTGTACATATCAGTACTCTGTACATATCAATACACTGTACATATCAATACACTGTACATATCAATACACTGTACATATCAGTACTCTGTACATATCAATACACTGTACATATCAATACACTGTACATATCAGTACTCTGTACATATCAGTACTCTGTACATATCAATACACTGTACATATCAGTACTCTGTACATATCAGTACTCTGTACATATCAATACACTGTACATATCAATACACTGTGTGGCTTGGAATTAGCATACTGGCTAGTGAATACAGTTCATCTTCATGCTGTTATGGAGCTCTTCAGAGGATACTTTCCAGTGGTCCTTGCTTTGGCTCTAATGGAGCTTTGAGAGTCTTGTCTCCTCTTAGTAGTTGTTTCTCATGTTCTTATGGAGTTTTGAGTCTTGGTTCCTCTTAGTCATTCTTCTTTATGCTCCTACAGAAGGTCTCTTTTCAAGTTTTGGTTCCTCTCAGTGGTTCTTCCACACATTCTTATGGAGTTTTGAGTTTTTGTTCCTTTCAGAGGTTCTTCAGCATGTCCTTATGAAGTTGTAGAGACTTGGTTCCTCTCAGTGATTCATTTCCGTGCTCCTATGGAGTTTTGAGTGGTTCTTCTTCATGCTCCTACAGAAGGTCTTTTTTTTGTTTTGGTTCCTCTTAGTGGTTGTTTCTCATGTCCTTCTAGAGTTTTTAGTCTTGGTTCCTCTTTGGTTCTTGGGGAGTTTCTCGCTAATGATTTCAGGAAACCTGCTTCAGGAGAACTGTTGCTGGAGAAAGAGCTACAACTGAATGTAATTTGTTGACAGGGTGGGGATGACAGGACGGAGATGACAGGACGGAGATGAGCAACAGTAATGGATCAAATGGCAGTGACAACATCTCATCCTGCCTGGGAGTCAGCACTGCACTCTCATTATAATGCAGATCAGAAACACACTCAAGTTCAGCCAATCAGCTGCCAGGACTGGCCTTCTACCTCATTCATATTCACAGCAATAACGTTGCATGTTCTCACATGTAAAGCAAGCAAAGATCAGCACAGTGTTCCTGACGTTTCTCCAAAAATAACCAGTTCAGACTGGATTTAAACCTGATGTTCAACCAGAAATGAAAGAGAAAATGACTCTCCAGTCACATCATCTCAATCTTCATCTCAGCTCCACAATATCTGATCAGCGTGTTAAGTTACACATTATAAAATATCAGACGTTCAATGAGAAGAAGAGAGCAGTCGTGTGTCTATAAGGTGATACATGCAAACAGGAGATTTTCTAATTATGTAAAAGCTCCTCTGCTCATTACTGCCATCTGCTGACTCATGTGCAGTACAGCCTGGTCACAGAGACAGAGCACTGGCGCCAGCTTGTGGACAAAATTAGAAGCAGCTTTTATGTGAAGACTTGAAAATGGCTTTTCTCTGCGGGCAGGTTATTTACAGGTTTTCCCAACGATTTACAAAACTTTCAAACTCAAACTCTCGCCTCAGATCAGATTTACCTGTGCTCAAAACCAAACTCTGCTCTCAAACTGCATTAGAGCTCCAACTCTGAGGGTGCTGGCTCGGTAGGCCTCAGAAGCAGGAGGCTCCGGTAAGAGAGCAGGGCTCAGAGAGATTAGTCAACAGGTCTTTAATGATTACATCGGCAGTACATAGCATAGAGCAGGGGGGTATAGGCTCAGCCACTCATATATATATATATATATATATATATATATATATAGGTCTGGGTATGTGTGTGTGTGGCAAACAGAAAATCAAAACTATGTTTAGAACTTGTTTTTATTACTCTACTTAAGTCTAGGAAAGCAACTACAGGAGAGTATTAATCCAATACATTCATAACCTCTCTAACATAACCTCTCTAACATAACCTCTCTAACCGATACACTCTAGTCACACTAGATAAACAGAAAGCGTCCAGTGCCCTCAAACCACTAGATTCAATCTATCACTCTGCTCTGAGATTTAGAACTGGTACTCACCACTGCAGACTCTGTGATAGAGTTGGTTGGTCCTCACTAGCTGCATGAAGAGAATCTCATTGGCTAATTATTATCTATAAATCACTCTCTGGCCATTTGCCAGCTTACATCTCTTCTCTGATTTCAATAAATAACAATAATTATCAGACCCGCTCTAGTGGCTGGATCACCTGTCAGGTACCCAGAGTTTTTAATGAACTGGGAAAATCTGCTTTTAGCTACAGTGCACCAGTAAGCTGGAACTTTCTACAGGAAACTCTGGAGCTCAGCTCGCTGGGATCACTAAACCATTTCAAACTTTTAGTTTCTAGTCACCATCAGAAAGCCTGTGATTGTTTTAAATGAGTTTATCTTTCTATTAGGATTTAATTTTTTTAAAATTTTATGTTTATTTTATATTCTTTTACTTGATTTTTTTTATCGTGATTGGTTTAAATGAGTTTGTTTTTTATTAGTATTTAAATTTCTATTATAATATAAGTTTATTTTTACACATTTTGTTTATTTTACATTCTTTTATTACATTTTTCAAAATAAATTAACATTTATATTTTATGCATCTATGTTAGATTTGTATTTTATTTATTATTATTATTTTAGTTCGTTTTTAAGAATGTAAATGCTCGGCTGCATTGAAAATGAGGGTCACCCCTCAATGTATTTCCGAGATAAAATAAAGGTTGATTGATTGATTGATTGATTGATTGATTGATTGATTGATTGATTGATTGATTGATTGATTGATTGATTGATTGATTGATTGATTGATTGATTGATTGATTGATTGATTGATTGATTGATTGATTGATTGATTGATTGATTGATTGATTGATTGATTGATTGATTGATTGAAAATACACCGCAGTTGTTTACGTAAACCCAAACTGCTCATTGGCATAAACATTGCTAGTATGAACTTATCCAACAGTAGCTTTTAGCGTAGTGCTAACAGATGAATTCACTGCCCCATAGTCAACATTTTGAGCATTGAGCATTCACTAGGTTGGAATTAGTGCCATCTACTGGACATTCCAGGAACCACAGCTTTCTGAATAGCCTAAAGAATAGATATATGAAGCCTTACCTACACAAACCAGAAACAAAGCCATCAGAATGATACACACTATCCAGCTGTCAGTAAACAACACACCAAAGCATAGTAAACACACTGTTCAGAACATACAGTTCTCAGAGAGAAGAACATCTTCAACCTCAAAACAAACTTCACATGTTTCTCTCATTGGCTTCTGATGAACGAGAACATGTTATATCACAGCAGCTCTGCTGCGGTTCTTGTTCTTTATTGATTTGAATCTCCAACCAGTTAAAATCTACTGAACAGTCAGTACTGTAAACAAATGGAGAGCACAATGTTCAGAGTCACACAGTCGGTTACGCAGCAGTGCAGTGCACACACTCACCTCACTTCTTTAGTGAAAGAGTGGAGGGACTAATAACTCAGTGAAGATGAGAAGATATCAAGCAAAGCAAAGTTCATGAGAAACTTCAAGGCGAGGACTGGCAAGTGTTTAAATGTTGCTGAGAAGTTTATTTTCATTATGTTAGTCTGAAAGCTAATGCTAATAACACGGCTTTGGGATTTTGAAGAGAGATCATTCCAGTTATTAACAGATTGTATGTTTTTTCTTTGGACGGTGATGATCCTGAACGGTGGTGATGTTAGATGTTAATTTGTTTACAGCTAGAAAGAAGCTAATAAGACACTTTTCTGAGCTTATTACATAAATACATGTACATGACCAATCTTATTGTTTACATTAATATTGAAATGGTCAGATACGTCTCCACTGGGACAGTTGTGGGCTGGATGTTGGGAACAAGACTTGTAAAGTGTGAAGTGCCCTTGAGCAAGGCACCAAACCCCTGACTGCTCCCTGGGCACTGTGGGCTGCCCACCACTCCGAGCCAGTAGTGCTCACTGCTCCCTAGTGTGTATGTTCACTAGTGTGTGTGTATATGTAGGTGTTTCACTGCCCCCTAGTGTGTATGTTCACTAGTGTGTGTGTATATGTAGGTGTTTCACTGCCCCCTAGTGTGTATGTTCACTAGTGTGTGTGTATATGTAGGTGTTTCACTGCCCCCTAGTGTGTGTGTTTACTAGTGTGTGTGTATATATGGGTGTTTTACTGTCCCTTAGTGTGTATGTTCACTAGTGTGTGTGTATATGTAGGTGTTTCACTGCCCCCTAGCGTGTGTGTTTACTAGTGTGTGTGTATATGTGGGTGTTTTGCTGCCCCCTAGTGTATGTGTTCATTAGTGTGTGTATATGTAGGTGTTTCACTGCCCCCTAGTGTGCGTGTGTTCACTAGTGTGTGTATATGTGGGTGTTTCACTGCCCCCTAGTGTGTGTGTTTACCAATATGTGTGTATATATGTGGGTGTTTCGCTGCCCCCTAGTGTATGTGTTCATTAGTGTGTGTGTATATGTGGGTGTGTCACTGCCCCCTAGTGTGTGTGTGTGTGTGTGTATATGTGGGTGTTATACTGCCCCCTGGTGTGTGTGTGTTTACTAGTGTGTGTGTTCACTAGTGTGTGTGTATATGTGTGTTTCACTGCACGGATGGGTTAAATGCGGAGGTCTTGAATTTCCCTCTGGGATCCATACAGTATCTATCTGGAATATCAGGAAATCTATATCACAAAGTTATGTCTCTAACATGTTGCAGAGTGTTTAAACACCTCAGTGTCTCTGCTGGACTGAGAATCGTCCACCAACCAAAACTATCCAGACAGCAGTGTCCTGTGGGCGGCGTCCTGTGTCCACTGATGAAGAACTAGAGGAACACAAACTGTGCAGCAGCAGATGAGCTACTGTCTCTGACTTTACATCTACAAGGTGGACCAGCAAGTAGTAGGAGTGTCTAATAGAGTGGACAGTGAGTGGACACAGTGTTTAAACACTCCAGCAGCAGCACTGCTGTGTCTGATCCACTCACACCAGCACAACACAAACTAACTAACACACCAGCACCACGCCAGTGTCACTGCAGTGCTGAGAATGATCCACCTCCCTAATAGTATCTGCTCTGTGGTGGTCCTGTGGGGGTCCTGATCATTAAAGAACAGAGTAATAAAGTATACAGAGAATCAGATGAACTACAGTCTGTAAGTGGAGCTCCTGTATGGTCAGTGGAGCTGATACAGTGGACAGTGAGTGGAGGTCCTGTATGGTCAGTGGAGCTGATACAGTGGTCAGTGAGTGGAGGTCCTGTATGGTCAGTGGAGCTGATACAGTGGACAGTGAGTGGAGGTCCTGTATGGTCAGTGGAGCTGATACAGTGGACAGTGAGTGGAGGTCCTGTATGGTCAGTGGAGCTGATACAGTGGACAGTGAGTGGAGGTCCTGTATGGTCAGTGGAGCTGATACAGTGGACAGTAAGTGGAGGTCCTGTATGGTCAGTGGAGCTGATACAGTGGACAGTGAGTGGAGGTCCTGTATGGTCAGTGGAGCTGATACAGTGGACAGTGAGTGGAGGTCCTGTATGGTCAGTGGAGCTGATACAGTGGACAGTGAGTGGAGGTCCTGTATGGTCAGTGGAGCTGATACAGTGGACAGTGAGTGGAGGTCCTGTATGGTCAGTGGAGCTGATACAGTGGTCAGTGAGTGTAGGTCCTGTATGGTCAGTGGAGCTGATACAGTGGACAGTGAGTGGAGGTCCTGTATGGTCAGTGGAGCTGATATAGTGGACAGTGAGTGGAGGTCCTGTATGGTCAGTGGAGCTGATACAGTGGACAGTGAGTGGAGGTCCTGTATGGTCAGTGGAGCTGATACAGTGGTCAGTGAGTGGAGGTCCTGTATGGTTAGTGGAGCTGATACAGTGGACAGTGAGTGTAGGTCCTGTATGGTCAGTGGAGCTGATACAGTGGTCAGTGAGTGTAGGTCCTGTATGGTCAGTGGAGCTGATACAGTGGACAGTGAGTGGAGGTCCTGTATGGTCAGTGGAGCTGATACAGTGGTCAGTGAGTGTAGGTCCTGTATGGTCAGTGGAGCTGATACAGTGGACAGTGAGTGGAGGTCCTGTATGGTCAGTGGAGCTGATATAGTGGACAGTGAGTGGAGGTCCTGTATGGTCAGTGGAGCTGATACAGTGGACAGTGAGTGTAGGTCCTGTATGGTCAGTGGAGCTGATACAGTGGACAGTAAGTGGAGGTCCTGTATGGTCAGTGGAGCTGATACAGTGGACAGTGAGTGGAGGTCCTGTATGGTCAGTGGAGC